>JANHGD010004132.1:30598-40769 GCA_027560375.1 Imantodes cenchoa | reverse complement strand
CTCTGACATTCTCTCTGATTCTCTCTCTCTCTCTCTCTCTGACATGTCCTCTGTGATATTCTGCTATATTCTGGTTTGTATACTGTTGTATTGATATATTGATATAACAAGCCGGTAAGAAGACGTTGTACGTCTAACTATTGACTTGAACGTGAATGATCTGGACTGTTGGACTGTGCTATTTCCTAAAGTAAAAACTGTATGCACTTTAATGTATCTGTGTGCGACTGAATAGATATTTATTCCTACTACAATACGTTTCTATGTGCATATCCTTGCTACTCAACCTTAACCTCTGCACATACATTTGAGCAAACACGCACCCATCTCATGGTGCTGGAGGGACTCGCCCATGTGCTGGCTCTTCGCAGAAGGTCCTGGTGCCATGAGGTGTGTGCTTGTTTGTGTGTATGTTTGAGGCCGAGAAGGAGGAGACAACTTGGCTGAACTTTTCTGCCTCCCTTCGCAGTGAAGCTGCTCAGAAGGCAGCTGCCACATCCTGTCCCTTTAAGGTACTTTGATGCTGCCCGCCATCCGGCCATATGCAAAGGCAGCCAAGCAGGGCCGTAGCTGCCAAAAGAAAAGGGCTCGACTCTTCCATTTCTGGTCGCTCCATAAGCTGAAGTTGGGTGGCGAAGGGAGGCAGAAAGGTTCTGCCAAGTCATCTCCTCTTTTTCAGCCTCAAACGTACACACAGAGCAAAGATGCACACATCTCACGGTGCTGGGACCTTCTGCAAGGAGATGGCTGTGAGATGTGTGCGTGTTTGCTCTATGTGTATGTTTGGACAAAGAAAGAGGCGGTTGTTGGGGAAGAAGCAGGGAGAGTGTGTAAGAGGCCTCTGAAGGAGAGGAAATGAGACGGAGGTAAACGAGCCGAGCTGGCGAGTCCGCGATGGAAGCAAGTGGGGCAGTGATGGGGGGAGGTTTAGAAAGGCAGGAGCTGGACTGAACCACCACAACTTGTTTTATAGGATCTGGAGCTTAGCAGGATCTTCTGTTTTAGAAAGCAGGTTGCGCCCCTTGCCCCAAAGCAAACATTTCTTTGACGCCTGGATGGCTGAGTGCTGTGCCATCTCTCCAGTTGGCCTTTGTATTCTTTGCTGCAGCCGCTGCCTTTTGCTGGCCCAAGCTAAGAAACTTGAGTTTACTTCATGGACCTCGGTCTGCTGCCTTTCCATCCTTCCCCCCTCATACCCATTAAATTGCTCATCCTCCCTCAGGATCTAGACCTGATTTAGTGAGAGGAAGCAGACGCACTGGGTGGGGAGTGAAGAGCTGGGTTTTTTGGCTTGAGATTGGATCTTGGCCACGGCATTGGAGGTTTCGTTAAAAGTCCTTTTTAAAAAGTGAGGTCGTGGAGCCCTTCTTCACATGGGATCACCTGGCAGCGAGGAGGGAGAGGGAGAAGGGGGTGGTTGCTAGCTGAGAGGAGAGTGCTTCTGGGACGAGGGGAGCTGAGAAGAGAAAAGGCAGCTTGCAAGAGTGGAAGCAGGATAGCAAAGCAAGCGAGTGAGTGAACGTTTGGCCTGCTGGATGGCCTCTTTATTCCTCCTCACTCCCAAGGCAGTTGGGTAGACCCATCTCCTTGCCTGAGAAGTGACCAAGGGCATGCTTCTCGCCAGGAGTGCTTCCCTTGTTCAAATTCCCCACCTCCCTCTGGCAGCCCTCAGCCAAGTGCGACTGCCCCACCAACCAACACTAGTTTCGGCGACACCATCACCATCACCTGCACCCAAAATCTTTCATCTTGAAATGTTTCTTGAAAGTCACCCCAAAGGGGTGAGCAAAGTAGGCTTTTTATCCTACATTCTCATTAAGGGTAGTCCTCGATTTATGGCCACAACTGAGCCAAAATTTCGATTGCTAAGCAAGATTTAAGTGAGTTTTGCTCCATTTTGTGATTTTCCTTGCCACCATTAAGTGATTTTCAGTAATAGTAAATAAATAGAGATTGTATCTTTTTGAGGCAAGCGGCTGGGAGGTTGGGCCAAGCGTGATGAGTCACATGGAGTTGATCATGACCACCCAGCCACACCTACCCAGCAGAGAACTGGTTGTTAAATAATTTGAATCCCACCACTGAAATATATTGTCTGTTTTAATAGATGTCAACCTCCCTGTGTGTATTAGGACTACATTTACACAATGAAGTCCTAAAAGATTCTTCAGGGTCTGACATGTATTTTCAATGTCAATATGCAACTTACCTACTAGTGACATTTTTTTTCTTTAAGGTACAATAAAATACTATTTCCCAGTGTATCACAACCTGACAGATTTCAGATATAATTTATTGGATGGTTAGGAATTCTTGGACTGTAGTAGAGAGAGTAGACAGCAGCAAGCTGAGCTAGTTTTTCACAGTAGATGGGGAAAGTATTACTTTTATAAGCTTCCCTTTTTGTACAAAATCAGAAATGGATCAATAATGGGATCAACTCTGAAAAAGAACACATGCAAAGAGAAAACTGGAAACAGGTGATTGTACAGCAAGCTTCTTAGCTGCCTCAGTGCTGGATCCTACTGTAGGATAACTGTAAAAGTCAAATGTAGGTCATTAGTTCATTTAATCCTGCCATATTCTTTTCTGGTGCTACATATAATTTAGTATGCATTTATAGGGCAAAGGCTATATTCATCTGATAATGAAACTGTCTTTATGAGAGACAAATGAAGAACTAGACCTCAGAACTCTTATGAAACAAGAATGACCAATGGGAAATCTTTCCAGTGAGCTAGAATCTATATGATAGGATTTGTAGGAATAATAACTTGCAGGAATTTATAATTCTTTGCTTTTGAGTGAAGACAACACACTGTTCATTTAATTTAAGATGATTTCCCTACCTCACACAGAAGATTAGTCAAAGAATACCTATCACATTTTAATGTTATTTTAAAAGTGAATTATTTCACATAAATATAGTAAGTAATATTTAAGACCAAGCTAGACAAGTTTCTGCCCACGTATGCAAAAGTATCTACTGGACTTCGACTGATCTCAGAAGGCAGGAATGGACCTGGTTTTGTTTGTACAGGAGACATGCATGCAATACTGGAAAATCAAAACAGCAATCTCCAGAACTGACCACTCCAAGAAAATTGCATGTAGATTTCCATATACTCACAAAGAGTCCAGCTTGACCTGAGCAAGAGTTTACCTTAGGCAAAATTACTGTGTGGGTGTAGATTGTGCAGATGTTTCATTGTGTGAGATAAGTATTTTTTTGCATTACCCCTTATAGAGTCCTATCTCAGATAGATTGATGATAGATGGATGGTTATATTCAGTAATAATCTGTACATAGAAATGTTCAAGTTTCATTTCTTTCAAGATCACAAGGTATAAACACGAGTATTTTAAATTTGCTATGAAAAGATCTGCTTTGCTTCTTCATTATTCAAATAAAGGGCTTTCAAGGACTTTTCCATTCTGTAACTATAAACTAAAAAAAAAACCCTCAAAAAACACAGAGATAGAAATGCGGCTTCTAAAAAAGCTAAGCTTTGAGAGGATAATGATAATGGGCAAAAATATTCATTTCTCTTACATTGTTTCACTTGCCTTGATTTCAGTAAATGCAGATCACTGTTTGCAAGACGCCCTCCCCTTTGAGGGGAAGCTTTGTATGAAAATATCAAGGACAGCTCAAGAGAATATGTCTCAGGATAAACACCACAAGAAAGAAAAAAGATTGATTAAAGGGAGAGGTATATTAGGAAGCATCTGTTGAGCGATTGTAACTGAGTCACAGGATAAAAGGCCTAGAAGATAAAAACAAATTTTTGAGATCTCCACCACCACTCCTTTTTTTGATGGCATTGTTTCTTCATTCAACACATTAAAAATAATCTAGGCTCTCCAGAATGTATATGTTAAAACATGCACTTCCATATGAAGCTTCGTCTAAAATATTTCTCTTTATCTTTCTGAAACATTCAGTGACAGTTGGTACATAGCCTGTTCCTTTTCAGCTATTATTCCCCCCTTTTCCTTTATCTTTTTAAAAAAATCTTAACACAAAGCTATCAATGTTCCTTTCTTTTTCTGGTACAGAAAAATTGACAACTTGTACATAATTAATTTTAAAATTGGTTATAAAGGTTTAGATTGTTGGTCTATCTGTGTGAGTATTGCCTGCACAGCTTGGCATCAGAACTCCCAAGATTTCAGATGGAAATCATTTGAGGGTCCTACTTGATAATGGTGGGAATTGAACCTGGGATTCTTCACATGCATAGCATATGCTCTATCGTTGAGCTATTCCCAATGAAAAATTGCAGTGCATGTGAAATTAATAGAAAAGAACTGGGGAAAAATAGTAAGTCAGAAACCAGAACATGATTTGAATGTTGAAATTCCAGGTTCAGAGGTCTCCATGTTTCCAAATAAGACTGGGGAAAAAAATGTGTTTCAAGCTCTTGATGTTCTGCCAAGACATCTAGGCAATTCTGGACTGTAAGAGGATCCTAACATTTTACTTTACTATTTATTTGTTTTTGATATTAAGTGTAATAGCAGATATGATATGGTATTATTCCTAAGTCTTTCTTCCCCTAGCCTTACCCTCATCCCTAGGCTTCTTTGCTCCTTAAAAACTGTGTTGTTTTCTGTTAGGAATAAACCTGTTATCACTGTATTTATTGATGTACCACAGGCAATTTTATTTATTTACCTATGTTGTTTTAATGCTTTTATTGTGCTTGATTGGTGGCAATTTACAGTAATAAAATTTGGAAACAAAGCACAATAAAACCATAAAAACAACATCAAAAATATATATTTCTTATAAATATGACAAAACCATGTCATCAGATAGGTACCCATTGAGTATCAAAAGGTATTGGACTCTGTGTCTCTTCTCACTCTCGGAAAGCCCTGCAGTCCTGCATGCGTTCTTTGGAGCTTTTCGCCCATTGTTTTTCTTTCTTTGTTTTGGAAAGCTGGGCTGGAAGAGCAATGAGCACAACCTGCAGCAGAAGCTTCCCTTCTCCCCCTCCTCCTCTCGTGACCCCCTAGCTAACTGTGGTGGGGCTGGAAGCGTGTGCATGAGAGGAGGAAGAGGGCGAGGAGGAGGCAAGCTTCCGCCACTTATTACTCTGCCAGCCCAGCTTTCCAAAAGGAAGAAAGAAAAACAGCTGGTGAAAAGTCCCAGAAAGCACATAGGGCTGCAGGGCTTTCTGAGAGTGAGAAGAAACACAGAGGCAGGGAGCTAGATACACATACACACACACACACACACAGTGAGGGAGACTGGCTGATGGTAAGTGTCTTTGATGAGGGCTGAATTGAGCTGAATCTGTCTTCCCCCCCACCCCCTTTCGCTGCCTGACTGGCAGGAAATAGTGGGCAGCTACTTCGGGGTTTGCTGTCCGCCCCAAGAGAGAAAAAGAAAGAGAGAGAGAGAGAGAGAAAGAGAGAGAGAGAGAGAGAGCAAATAGAGACAGAGTTGCCAGGGGCAAGTGGGGCAGGGAATGGTCTCCAGGAGGAGGAGGGGACCTACTCTCTCCCATTGTGAAGTGCGCTTTCACTGCAGGCCATGGAAAGGGTATTGGGTCTTCCCCCCCAACATGCCAAAGGAAACCCAGCTGGACTTCTTCCCTTCTCCCTTCCCCCTGCTCCCTGCTCAATCCTACCTCGGGACAGAGAAGCACGCACTGGAAGTACGTGTTGGGGCAAAATCAGAGCACGTCTTCTGACCCTCCGGCACTTGCCCGCAACTCTCTGTGCTCCTCCAGGCCCATCTTGCTGAGGGGGAAGCAGCCCTGATGCCTCTGCTCCCCCTCATGGCCCCAGCCATTGCTCCCCAGGAAAACAAAAGGAAACAGAAATATAGCTCTTGCTGAAAGAGCTGAGATCGGGGAAGGCAAAGTAAACAAAAATCAGTGTATTCTGCTGCGAGAGCCAGACCATGCCTCTCTGCTGTCCAACTTGTCAATGGGGGCACTTCTGCTGGGCCATCTCCCCCCTGGGATGTTGTGCTCGGCAGGGAAGGGGAGTACTTCCCCACGTCACCCCCTTCTTTCTCTTGGCCTCACCAACAAGGCAGGAGGAAGACCAGGCTTGGGGGATGGCCCCCATCCCTGCAAGATCCACCCCACCATTCTCTCCCAGCAGTCTTTGCTGGTGGGAACACCAAATGTACCTGGCAGAATGCTGTTGCCACACAAAGTCAAATGCAGGGGCACTTTGCTCCCACACTAAGGTTCCAACCATGCCACTACTGCAACAGGGTGACAGGGAGCTGCAGCAGAGGGCCCAAAGAGCCGCATGCGGTTCCAGAGCCGCAGGTTGCCGACCCCTGCCCCAGCACATACACCCTGTCCCAGCACTGTCACAACACAAACTCTCATGATATGGTATGATGTCTTTCACATATAGAATGATAGTGGAACTTTGGACTTTACTATTACAAAGTGTGGTGCTGACTGTCGGCTTGATTGGCTTCAAAAAGGGTTGGACCAGTTCATGAACATGATGGGGATTGATGGCTATTAGCCTAATGGCAGTGTGACTGCCTCTGAAGGTCATCCTATGAAAAACTGTTGAGCTTCCTTTTGCCACTGTGAGAACTGCCTGCTGGATTATATGGGCAAGGGGTTCACTGGAGGCTTTTAAGGAGAGACTGGACAACCATTTATCTGAAATGGTATAGGGTCTCCTGCTCGAACAAAGAGTTGAACTAGAAGACCTCCAAGATCCCCTCCAACTCTGCTATTCTATGTTCTGATACTTAAGCTATTATGTAGTATCATACCATAATGCTTTTTTGTCATTTTGATGAAAGTTCTGGGTTCAACAGATGCCTTTGAATCAGGCCAATTCTTGCTCCTTTTGTTTATGAAATGTGTTACTTCCTCTGATAAATGTAAACTTGTCTCCACCCTTTTTCAAGTTAATTGCTCAAAGGGTGAGGGGGTGGGAAGGAGAGGTCTTCTTTCCTGAAAGTTGGGCTGCATACTAATGTGAATGGCATAAGATTAGGGTTTGGTTTTGTTTTTTAACACAACTTGCTTACTGCTTCTTAAGCCTTCATTTCATGAAAGTATCTCCAATTTGAATCCCTGGATTTGGGCTTGATAGCAATTGTTTTTCAAAATCCAACTACAAGTATGAAAATCTTTAATTAAAATAGTACTATTAATTAAAATAGGAATATAATTACAGTGAAGAAAACATATCTAACCATATGCAGGGCAAACAAAACACAAACAAAATCAAAACAAGCTATAGTCCTATTGAATATAGGAAAATATCTAATTACAAAAATCACAAATGTATAAGGAATTTATTTGATTGCTAGGAATTGGTACTATAGCTACAAAAAACCTATTAGAATTCTCCCAAGATTTAGGCAGGAAATACGATGCAATGTTTATGCACTCCAGTCATTGATCTTATTAATAAGCTAAGCACATCATTTTTTCCATACTTACTTATGATCAGTACTCATCTAAATTCTTTTTTCCCTTCTACAGGCTGTTGCAGTATATTAGGATAACACAAGACAAAAGAAAACCAAACAGTTTTTCCCCTTCCAGCATGATACGATTGCTGAAGTTTTTTGTAACACTGTGGTACCTCAGTACTCATTGTTAATTGGTTCCTGGAGGTGCATTGAGTATCAAAAATGATGAATACCAAACAAACTATTCCCATAAGGAATAATGTAGCGAGTCAAAAGACAGCAGACACCGACAGGTTCTAGCTTCTATGTTGAGTACCAAACAAACGATTGAGTACCAAACGATGCAACAAAATTTTTGCATCAAAATGCATTGAGTGCCAAATTTGATGAGTTTCAAAGCAGTTGAGTGCCAAGATACCACTTTAGTTTGTCCAGGAATTGAAGACATGCTTCAGTGTTTCTATTAATGAGGGAGCCATTCTTATCTTTCTGTTCTATAGGGTTTGTATATTTATTTGTATAATATTTATCTTTTAATGTGGATTTTTATATTTGATGTTTTATTTGACTGTTATACGCTGCCCAGATCACTTTTTGAGGGATGGGCAACTGTACACATTTGATGAATGATTTTTTAAAAAAAATATATTTTATTAGTTGCTACCAAGAACATGGAAGTGGAGCTGTATAAGATAATGAAAAAGTTTAATATGGATAGTCGAAATCTCCAGCTTGTGGGAGGCTGCTGGAGGTAGTTTACCACAGATACTTTAATACAGTTTTTTTCAAGCTTAGCAACTGTAAGATGCCTGGACTTCAACTTACAGAATTCCCCAGCCAATATTCTCAGCCAGCAGGAACAACACAATGAAAAGCATGTTTGTCGGAAATAGCGATGGAGGATAAAGTAGGAATCACTGGGGAAATAGGGTTCAGTGGGGAAATAGTATCTATGATAAACAAAAACAAAAAACCAGTGTTGAAGGAATTGAAACAAACACACACAAAATTCCATAAAGCATTCAGTGAACTCCAGCAGCCTCTATATTAAGCAATGAAAATGTCAAAATGATCTGTGCTTTATCCTGTTATCAATGCAGATTTCAGTTTTATGTAATGACACAATGCCATTTGTCCCTATTGTCCCCTATGTAGGTATTCAAGTAAAAGGCAGTGGGAAATGGCAGCATGGCATACATACACTGATCACTGGAAAGGATTATTCATTAGAGAAATACCATTTAAGCAGAACTAAGAGAGCAGAACAATACAAACATAATTTTATGGAACAGAACAGAGTCCATATATGTTTTGCAGAAACCCCTTCCTTTTCCTTAAAAAAGGAAAAAAAGCCAAATTCTAGGCAGGGACCATTATAGCTCTGGTACATATACTTTAAGAATTAGAAGTGGGAGACAGTAGTACTGAAAATCTACCCTGTATATAATAAATAAATCAGTTCCTTAAGAAAGACTGATGAGGTAGCAAGCAGTAGTTTTAGGTTAGAGAGCACTCTGATGAAAACATTTGTCAGCAACAAGCTTCGTATTGGAAATTTGGAAGGGCAAAAGCCTGAAATTTAAATGAGAGTCTCGTAACATAACTCTCAGATATGTCTACACTGCAGTGGGCAATCAAATATTTTGTTTGGGACTTTATTCTTGTCTGCAGTGAAGATTCTATCGAGTTGAGCTGTGTCAGGAAATCTTCTGCCAAATCCAGCTAAGAGGTAAATTAAGGTCCCAGTGTTGTGGTTGGAAGTTGGGAAAGAAAGAGCAAGAAAGAATAAGAGAAAGAGGGATGAGAAGCCAGCCTGTATACAAAGGCAAATAATAGGTCAGGAAAAGAAGAAACAAAAAGGACGGGTGCATGGTCACCTTTCTGTCACACAATTTTCTTAAGGGTTAGAGCCTCCAGAAGTTCATAGAAGGAAACTAGGCAACTCCTATCCATAGGTTCTCACTACTGGTTTATTGCCATGTCAGCTCAATGCATTTCTGAACTCTAAAATGAAATTCAGATCACTTCACAGGATAGTCATTGGTATTCTTTTTCTGGGTCTAGACCTAGGTGATCAGACCAAGAAGATTGTCTTTATGAGATCCAACTTAGTGTTAACATTGGATCAACTTAGATCCAATGTTGGATTTCAGTACTGAAGAGGCAGGAGACTCCAGAAGGTAACTTCAGCTCTTTATTGCATGGTAGAAATACAACTTAGCTTCTCCCGTGATTCGCGCCAGTTTAAATAGGGAGCGGGATCAAAATGCTTCTGCAGGTGATCCTTGAGAGTCACCCAAGCCACTGTGTTCGTTGTCTCCGGTTTCGATAGGGCCACCGCTACTACAAAAACCTTCGGTCCGCAATGACTTAAAAACATCGCTCTTTTCTGGTTATCTGGAAAATCCTGAAAATTGTTGGTCTCCAGAAAGCAGTCGAATCGGGCCATGTAATTCTCCCAGGTCTCATTTCCTTGATTGAACAGCGTCGGGGCATGCAGGATCGCGGCCATTGTAGTCTCTGCAACTTTTCTTTGTTCGGTGTTTGAATTTGGTGCCTCTTTTCCTCACTTCTGGCTGGCTAAGCTCCTGTTCTCCATTGCAGAAAACTCTTCAGCATTTCACCCTCGTTGCCAATGTTGCCTTTTTGCGAACGGTACTAGGTCAGGTTTATGATGGTCTATGTCTATGTGCATATTTCTTTAAAAAGCTCTCCTCAACCATTGCTGAACCTCTAAGCATAATTTTTGAAAAATCCTTC
>JANHGD010004129.1:79079-90920 GCA_027560375.1 Imantodes cenchoa | reverse complement strand
GCCCACCAAGCCATACCATGCCCACCAAGCCACGCCCACAGAACCGGTAGGGAAAATTTTTAGATTTCATCACTGGCTCCACCCTATGAGAAGAGGCATATCAGGTAAGACCAACACCCGTTCTCCACAGTGGATGGAACTAACCTCCAAGAATGGGACATACCAAGGCAGACTGTCCATTGGGAGGGCTAAGTATGGCTGGCATCCCCAGTCTGTGGCACCATGCGTTGCAGGACCCTGCAACCAAACACTGTCTCAGCCGACACAAAAATGTCAATTTTATAGTGGCGGATAAAGGGAGTTGGTGAGGCCCAAGTGGCCACCCAGTAGACCTCCTCGATGGACGCTTGAGTGGACCACTCAACTGTTGTTGCAGCACTATGTGTTGAGTGCACTGTCACTCTAGTTGGCCTCAGCAAGGACTGCAGGTCATAAGCCTTTGCAATTACACTACATAGCCAGCACCCAACAGTGGAAAAGGATACTTTTTGTCCCAAGGAAGTGGGTTGAAAGGAGATGAAAAGTGCCTCTGATTTGAGTATGGAGGAAGTGCGCTTGAGGTAGATCTTCAATGCCTTCCTTACATCAAGCTTGTGCCACTGTCTCTCTAAAGAGTGCGAAGAATTGGGGCAAAAAATGGGTAGGATAATTTCCTGGGCCCTGTGAAAATAAGAGTTAATTTTGGGGACAAACGTGGGGTCCAGTCGGAGGACTACTCAATCAGAATGAAATATACAGAGATCCCCCCTAACAGACAAGGCGGCAAGCTCAGAGATCCTCCGAGCAGAGGTGATCGGCACTAAGAATTCCACCTTAAAGGTCAGATGGCGAAGTGAAGTGGTCCTCAAGGGCTCGTAAGGGGTACCTGTCAGCAACAAGAGAACTTTTGATAGGTCCCAGGTTGGGTACCGATGGATGACGGGAGGACACAAGTTTACAGATCCCTTTCAGGAACCTACATCACAGGAAATACTGAGATAAAGAGTCCAGAGAACCGCAGGACAAAACAGAAGAGAGTGCCGTCACCTGACAATGGAGCATGTTGGGGGAAAGACCCTTGTTACGGCCATGCTGTAGAAATTTGAGGACGTTGATGATGGATAGATCAACAGAGGAATATCCCATCTGTGAGCACCAGGAGCAGAAAATTTTCCAGGTGGCCAAATAAATTCTCTGTGTGGACGGCCTTCTAGAGGCCTGGAGAGTCGAAATGACACTGTCCGGAACATTGTGGTGCCTTAGAGTACACCGCTCAAGCGCCAGATGGTCAGTTGATAGCATTGGGGGTCTGGGTGGACCAACAACCCCTAGTTGAATGATGATTCTGTCGGCGGGATCCTCCAAGGCTGGCAGATGGATAGGGATTTCAAGTCCGCAAACCAAGCTCTCTGCGACCAGTGAGGGGCGAGGAGGAGTACTTCGGCCTTCTTCTCCAAAATATTTCAGATAACCTTGAGGAGGAGGGGCAGTGGTGGAAATGCATACAAGTAGGCTGGTTGGCCAGGCGCAGAAGAGAGCGTCCATGCCCTCTGTACCCTGGATCTGGTATCGGGAGAAATACCTGGACAGCTTGGCGTTCTCTGGAGTGGCAAAGAAGTCCATCACTGGCAGACTGAACCGGCTCACCAAGGCCCAGAAGAGGGATGGGTGCAGCCACATTGTCTGTAAGCACTGGGACGTGAAACAGCAGATGTTTCAACTGCACTGGGACGTGAAACAGCAGATGAAACAGCACTGGGACGTGAAACAGCAGATGTTTTAACTGTTTTAGCACCAGGTAGACTGCACGGAGCTCTAATCTGTTGATGGGGTACTGCACCTCTGATGAGGACCTTTTGCCCTGAACCATCGTTGATTGAGCATGTGCACCCCAGCCGTTCAGACTGGCGTCTGTGGTGACAGTAATTCTGTGGGGCTCCAGGAAGTAAGAACCCTTCGTGATGGCTGGTGAAGTCCATCAATGGACCGAGCGTCAGACGGGAGAAGGTACCAGGACCTTGGAAGCCGATGTGCTGTGTCCCGACCTCTGAAAGGATAAGAGAAACCATTGTAATTTCCTGGAGTGCAGGTGAGCCGAAGGGGTAATGTGTATGGCGATATCATTTTACCCAGGAGCATAGAAAGCAGTTTTAGGGAAACCCTAGTTTGTTTCATGACCTGATGGGAAAGATCCAAGAGACTGTCCTGACGCTCCTGGGAGAGGTACACCCTGCACTCCATGGAATCAACAATGGCTCCTAAGTGGGTCAGTCTAGTAGTAGGGGACAGATGACCCATGGTGTCTAAGGGTGTTAACCATTACCTGGACATTGTGCACCGCCTGGTGCCTAGATGATGACTGAACGAGTATATCATTCAGGTAACATTGGAAATGAATAGGTATCAACTTCAAATGCACCACTAGCACCTTGGTGAAGACCCTTGGTGCTGAAGAGAGGTCAAATGGGAGGTCCCTGTACTTATAATGAGACCATGCGTAACAGAACTTTAAAATTTTTTGGTGGGAAGACCGAATTGGCAGATAGGCTTCGGTGAAATCGATCGAAGTGAGGAGGTCCCCCTTCTGTATGCCACTTAAGATGGGCTGAAGGATGTGCATTTTGAATCGCTTGTAGATGATATAGTAGTTTAGACACTTCAAATCAAGAATAGCTCTCCACCCATCGAAGGATTTGGGGACCACAAACAAGATGAAATAGAACCCTTGCCCTAGCTGGTCCTCTAGCATTCGCTGGATGTCCTGGATGTCCAGCAGGTGTTGGATGGCAATGTTCATGAGCACCCACTTGTCAGGCTTGGAAGACATAGGGCATCTCATGAAAAACCTCAGTGGGTGGAGAGGAATTCTAGGGAGAGCCTAGATGAAACAGTCTCCCTAACCCTCACATCGGTTGTAGTTTCCTCCCATCTGCTGGTGAAAAGTGCCAACTGACCCCCAATGGGAGGGTCCGGGATTATCTAGCATGCCAGAAAGGGCGACCTCCTGCACCTCGAAAGGGCCACCTGTATTGTTTGCCTCTGCCTGGTGCCTGTCTCTGTCTGGCGCCATACCGTCCCTGAATTCTGCCAAATCCCATCCCCTGGTCTGGGGACCGAAAGGGACGCCTATTATAAGGGGAGAGGTGAAAGGAGCCCTTACGGGAGTAGGAAGGGAGGAACTTCCTCTTATCACAGGATTCTATCACAATGCGATCCAAAACCTCCCTAAACAACAGCTAGCTCTTACAGGGAGCAGGCGCCAGCGCCAGATGCCAATTGTGGTGTGTGTCTGACTGCCAGCTGCACAACTAGTGCATCCTTCTTGCTACTCCAAAAGCCCCCGCAGATCTGGCAGCAAAGTGGCCCGACTGGAGGGTGGCATCGTATGTGAACTGGGCCATGGCTAGCAGTTTATTGAGGTCCTGATGGGCCCTGAGATTAGCCGCAAGGAGACGCTCCTGGAGTTGCCACAGCCACCTCAACGACATTTGTGAGAAAAAGGAGGTGGTGGTGGATGCTCTAGCTGCCCAGGCAGCCGCCTGGTAGACTTTCTGGAGCACCTGCTCCATCCTCCGGTCTTCTGGTCACAGCAACTCATCAGATTTGCCTGATATGTGGTTTGATGAGTACAAAGCTGACACCGGGGCGCCCACAGGAGGCAGTTGTAAATGTGCAAGATCCGGTGCCATGTTGAAGTATCATTTGTCCAAATGATAGGGCAAGGGCCCCGAGGTAGGAGAAGCCATTGCCGCCTGACAGTCTCCACAAAAAGCTCCGCTTCCAAGGTGGTCTCCTTGAACAGGGGGTCCTTGGTAGTTTTCATCATATGGCTCAGAGAGAGTGGCTCCCAGATTGGCCGCATTCTTAGCTTTAAACAAAAGTGATTTGAATAGACTGGGATGAAACAGGCCCGTCGAGGCAGGAGGATCAGGGGTAATCGCCTCTTCCTCAGAGAGGTCCAGATCTAACTCACCCTGGAGTGGGACCCCAGTGAGTGTTGGTCATAATCGCCACCCGTACATTCACTGCACTCTGAGGGATAGGTGCGGGCAGAAAGTTCAGCCATGTCAGTGGTAGAAGCCATGGACCTGCCCCTCTGTTGGAGACCCACCTCAATAACCTGCTTTATTGAGATTGCTATCAGATTTTTGGACACTAGGGTCAAGTGTTGCAGTTGGGGGATGGCTCTTGGAGCTCGTCGGAGTGAAGGGTGCTGATACCTTTGAAACAGCTGCCTCAGAAGCCCATTGACAGGGTGGGAACCTCCCAGATGTCTCTGTCTGCTATAGTCACATTAGGATTGTCCAAGGACACAGCTTCAGAGAGGTGCAGAGAGGCCACCTCGGCTAGATTAATGTCCTGGCTATCTCTGACTGCTGGGGCGGGGCTACCGAGGGCAGCCCGATGAGGCCGTGGGTACACCTGGCACAGATCTTGTCGAACACCTGGGCCCTGTAACTCTGGGCTGCCTTAGAGGACTTGGAAGGGATGTCTGCAGCGGAGGAACGCTGCTTGTGGGACCTGTGCCTATAGGAAGATGACCTGGACATCCCAGCTAAGGGCTTGGGGTTGGAGGTCTTATCCAGGTTGGCTTGCCTCTTTGAGGGATGGTTCTTATGGGTCTTGCTGTCCTCTGCCATTTCACCCCTGAGGAGGATCGGCAGTGGTGACACTTGAAACTGGCCTAAGATGTCTCAAACTGCTCTGGTTGTGATTGATAGGGCTTTGCCCTGCTCAATATGGCCACTGCAAATGACCGGAGCTTCACAGAATAGGCTTCGATGAAATTGGCACCTGTGCCACACTCAAAACAGCCACTGCTCAGAAGATGGCCACAGTCTCGCCAAGTGACATCAAAATGGCCACCACCCGCTGATATGACCACTTCAAAATGGCCACCGCTGCTTATTTTTTTCCACTTTAGCCATTGATTAAGGCGTGGAGATCAACGGTCAATATGTAAGAGGCAGAAGGGGCTATGAGTGAGGCCGACTCATTAATGCTGCATTGATGAGTGGCTAGCCCTGGTACGAGGGGCCAAGACCCCAATGCCGGAAGGCAGTAACAGGCTGGCCGCTCAAGCCAGGTAGCTCCAGCTGCAAAAGTTTAAGTCCGGGCCGTCACAGCAACTTCAGGACTGAACGGCAAAAACCAGTATGAGGGGCCAAGACCCTTATTCCGGAGGGCAGTGACAAGTCAGCCGCATGAGCAAGATTGCTCCAGCGGTGAAACTCCAGTCCTGGCTGTCATGCCCTAGCCAAGCAGCAATGGACCAAAAGCTCCCCTGGCCCTTTTAGTCCCACGAGTGCAAGGGCTCCAGAGACTGAGCAATTAAGAAGACAGCAAGCATTGATGAGGCCAGGCCAGCACGCCTCACACAGAGCCAGAATAATGCGGCCAGGATGATCCCCTGAGGCCAAAGGGAGAGTGGAACCCCCTAGAACTAGCGGCCCTTGGCTCGAGGCTCAGCAAGCGGTGAGAGCCGAAGCTCACACCTGTTCAACCCAGTCACTCCGGTGGTAGTAGATCAGCTGGGGAGAAAACTCACGATTCGATCTGTCAATGATAGATGGTGGAGAAAAGTTCTCAGAAGAATGGGAGCCCTAAGAGAATACGTGTCCTATTCAGCCTGAGGCCTGAGTCAAAAGAGGGGGAATTGAGGCAGGAGGACGAAGATATCAATTTGTCAGACTCAGTCCTCATTGGCTGAAGGGACAGTGTCATCCCATTCTTGGAGGTTAGCTCCACCCACTATGGAGAATATATTATTCTTTTATTACTCCAATAAAATTGGCTTTTAAATTATTTCCAAAGCCGGTTCGATTTGATAATTGTTTTTACATTGTTGAACAGTATAAAATCATAGTATGTTCCAAAAGATTATTTCATCTCCAGTTCTCTGGAAAGATGCTGCTTCTCATTTAATCATCAAACAACATACATGGAAAACAGTTATTTGTTGTCTTATAAGCTGTCTGGATTTCAACTCCCAGAATCCTCCAGCCAGCATGCTTAGCTGGGAATTTGGACGTTGAAGTCCAGACAGCTTAAAGTTGCCAAGATTGAGAAAGACTGCAATAGAGCCTTTCCATTCATTGAACCTTTAGATATTATGATTCAGAATGATATTGTATTTTTTTACTGTGTAAAATTTTTACTGTGTTATGATTTTGTTACATTTCGTTATGACGTTCCTATAAATCTTATTAGCAGTTTTGCAAATTTCTTTATGCCAATTCGAAGTGTCTATATCTTAACAAAGTATGAAAATTAGTTAAGCTATACTGGGATAAATAATACTGTCAAACAAACCAATTAACATAATATTTATTTTAATCCACTTTAGATGATTTTGTTACCTCCAATAACTTTGTGTTTGAAAAATACATTATATTGTTAAAAGAACAGTAATTACCTGACTCCTGGAGGTAACGATAAACCAAGAAATTCACTTCATCGCTGGTTATGCTCATCTTAGCCCCACCTCAATACAATGAGGCTTGCAAGCAGTGTGATCCACGCTCTGTTCAAAGAGGAATAATCAGAAATATATCTTTTGATTGCAATTATTTAATTTTAGCTGTAATTTAGAATTTTACATTTCTTAAAGGTAGGTATGCTGTTATTCTGAGTTACAGCTGCATTTAAATGAAATAAACATGTGTTCAAATAATTATTTAATTGATTGAAAGATTTAGTTGTTGGGTAAAATAAGTGTAGCAACAGTAAGTTGACAGTTTTGAATGAGATTTTTATCATTTATTTTGAAGCTATTTACAATTCACATGGTCCCTGTAAAATGAACCCGCATACCAGAAAAGAACCAAAAATTGCAACGTAACAGCCAGTTTAAAAGAAGTCATCTAGAAAAACATGGTTGGTGATTCCACACCTTATAATTTATTTTTTAAAAATATATTACAAATAAAATATACAGTAATTTTTAACTATGACTATGAATCAAAAGTATATCAAATGGCCTTTAAAATACAGTACATAATCCAATTGTTCAAATGTCTATATTTCACTTTGACCACTCTCATCATACCTTACACAATAATGTTAGACAATAGTATTGATTCTTTACAAATTCTCTACACACACACACACACACAAACACACACAAACGTCTCTCCTTTTTTGTACTTAGGAAACCATTTATTCATTCAAACTGTTCATCAATTCCTTCTGCTTAAAATGGCATCTGCTATTTTAAGTCAGCTATACTAATCTACAGGTTTCCTTGAAGCTGAAGGTCAGACATTAGTCTAGCAGATGTCTGCATTATTTATGTGAGCTTTTCTTTGGAACTATTTGATGCTTTTATTTCAGTGTTCTCATATAATCTATCATCCATACATATTGATTTCCCCCTGCAGTTTTACAATCATGGTAAATTAGAACTTTTTTTCCTAGGTATTAATTATACTTACTGCAGTAATTTGTACTTTGCACAATAGAGATAGTAATTTGCTTTTATTTCCTTAGATTGTATTTCCTAACAGAAAAATATTTCATCTTATCTTCAATAAAAAGTTTCTCTGAAAAGGACATGGATTACTTTATAATTAAAAAATGATTAAAAAATCCATGAAGAAGATTCAATTATACAGAAATCTATATATAATATGGAAAGACGTAACTGCATTCAGTGGCAAGACTGCTAAAAAATGGTACGATTTTAAGTGTTCTCAAAGCTTAGTCCACAACCATAGGTTTGTTTGTTCTGAATAATATTTAAAAAATGACTTTTTAGTTTTGACAGCAGACATATCAATGACACTAGGAATAATAATTATAAATGTTACAATATCAATATGACACAACTATATCACACCAAAACAGACATTTCATTGGAAAAAACTCTCATTACAATAAACCATTTGCAAGTCTAATAAACAATACCAATTAACATACCAATTATATCTTCATATTTATTATCTCCATGTCCAAAATACCCATTTGCTGCTGCTGTTCTACTATTACACACTATTATTACTACTGATGCCAATCAATACAACTGAAGGTAGAGAAAAAATGGCTAAGATTGACGTTGGCCTATCTTTGGAACAATATTCAGTATCAATGTATGGAAGAATAAAGCACAAATAGGAACACACAAAATATATACCAGGGCTTGGAAAAATATTTTAGACACAGCTACCTTTCAATGAACTGTTTAAACTCTAACTTATTTTCAGGATTCCTAAAACATCTGTTTTTTTCTTTGAGAGTTTTCTTTCTCTGACTGATTTTCTGAACCTTCACCACAGAATCTGTCTGCATTATCTTCACTGCTCTGTCTACTGCTTTATAATGGTTACATCAATGTTGCTTTGTCACTCCTTGATGCCCCCAATAAGTTCTCAATATCTATCAGTGATCTCTTTCTCTTTAAGATCATTTTTATTAGAATGCCAAAGAAGTAGGGATGAAGAAAGACAGTTGTTTTAAAACTTAACAGGACGTATGGATAATCTATATGACATAAAATACCTGAAAACTCCATAATCATGTCAGTTCAAACTTCTTAGGCTGAGGAAAACTCTCAAGCAACTTTTGAAGCTGACTTCATTCTCAGTCATCACTTTCCCTCACACATTTTGTCAACCATACCGAATTAATGGCTTATAGGGTCGTAAAAAGGGAGTTTTTAAAAACTGTATACTAAACTTTAAAACAAGTTGTATAAAATCAGAGTGTTCTTTTATATGATGTTCTTCAAAGCCAATAAACAGGTTTAAAAAAAACAAATTCAAAAATGATTTAAAAGACAAGCAACAGATGTCTAACTTATAAAGCATAAGATTCAATTGTGCCAGTAAAATTATTGGCATTTCAAGTCGCTGTTTTACAAGTAAACAAAGTGAGCACCAAATAGTGTACAAAGACATTGCTATAGTCCACAACATTCCTGAGTGCAGCTGAAACCAGATTAAAATGCGGTTGGGTTACAATTAAGAAAATAAAATTAAAATACAAAACATAAGATATTATATATTAAAACTAAATAATATAATGACCAGTAACCAAAACTCCAGCTTTATGACTCTCAAGAATTCCTACATGTTCACTTTAAGTAGTAAAATTGCTTGGTGCTACCCCAGCACAGGCTGAGCAGGAGGACCTTATATAGGAGCTCTCTCAATATGAGCCACAGCAGTGCCAAGCAGTCTTCCTCCTGCAATTAAACACAAGCTTGGGCTTTTCCTGGACAGCACTGTAGCCAGCCAGCCTTGCTCTGATAACTGACTGGCTTTAAAACGCAAAGCCTCCAATGCACAAAGGAGCCCTTCCTCACAAAACAGGTTGAATTAATTTCTCTACTCCCTTCAAAAAGGCTGAATTTTCTTTCCTCCAAAAGAAGTTGCATTCATTTCTCTTCTCCCTCCAAGAGGTTTGAATAAGTTAAATTCCACACTGCAGAAGGCTGTGCATACAACACAGCTGTGTTTCTAGTCTTAGTTTGGAGTCCTAAGCACTTCTTTGAATGTCAGTTCATTTCTTTGTCATAAAATATTGCAGAGATCATGAGATAAAAAAATGGATCTTTGTATGAAATCTACAGAAAGGCTGATATGCAAATACGAATATTACAAATACTATTTCAAGTACACAATTTGAAATTCACTGCTTTCTAAAAACCAGTAGTTTTAGATAAGAGATACCAGCAGGTGATTTACAGATATGGTTGAAATCAATGGGAAATAAAACTAGAAAGAAAAAAGTCCGAGAGAAAAAGTAGAAGCTTTATGTAAGGGGTTTAATGCTTCATTCAGTGACCATGTTCCTCACATAAAAGAAAAAATGTAGAAAAATGAAAAATGTTTAAATCGATTTAGAAGCTAATAGCCAGAAAGCCTAAAACCTAACAACAGATTCAGAGATTACTGAATAGATACATATTTTAAACATTTTAAACTCTTATTAGTTTGATCGGTTTACTTTTTCAGTTCATAGCTGGTTTTTTTTTAATTGTGAGCAGCCTCTAGCATTTAAAATCTGAAAGTAGAAATGGATCTTTTCTAATTCTCTCTTGTCGACAGTGAAAAGGGCTTTTACTTTACGGATCTTTTGTTCTAGAAAAAAAAACCCTCTTAATTACTAAGATTATTTTAGATTCTATTTCATGACCTACTTCTGAGATGTAAGAACTTTGATTAGTCTTTTTGAAAATGAAATACTTTGATATTAATATATTAGTCTATGCATTCAAGGAAAGATGTGAGAACAGACCACATTATTGAAGTTAAAAGAAGTTAGAAAAGTTAGTAATAATATAACAATGGTTAGTAACAATATATAGTAATGTATTTGGTTTTAATTATGTTCCAAGATTGGAAAAAATAAGGAAGAGTCAACTATTCACTTTATGTTGCAAACTGTCAAAAGTTTTGATATCAATATTAATGGCTTCCATTAATTTGGCTATGATAATTATCATAGTTATCATAATTATCATTATAATATATGGCATACAATGTCAGACACAAAATTATGTGATACTAATTATGTAGTATTCATCTAAATAGGCGTATGTCATTCAATTGGACATTTTTAAAAAAACGATACATTCAACTGAAAGCAGTTGACATAATGTCAGTTGGTTACTAAAGCAGGAAAAACAAATTCCAATCCATATAATTTGATGTTAAAATGGTAAATATATTTAAAAATATTCAGATGAGATAATAGGAGTACAAATTTGTAATTAATAAAAAGGGAACAAATATAGGAAGAGGAAGTGCTTAATCTCATTTGTTTATTGAAAATGTGTCATAAGCATTTTGCCTTCTACTGAGCCTGTTCAAAATTTTGTGGCATAATATAGTATAGGACAGAACAAGGTGAGCACGGAATAAGGGCCAGGTGCAAAACTAGATAAAGATTAGATAAAGAGATAGAGATAGACAGAAAAATAGTTAAGGAAGAAATACATCCATCTAAACTCTCTTTCAGTCATAAAATACAGCTCAGTGATCTGAAATTATCTACAGTATTCTCAAAGGAAGAAATAAACTATATGTGATAATAAGCATGTAACATTTGAAGCAATATCAAAAATCCTTTGTCAAGATTTATTAGTACTGATTATTTAAATATGAACAAAATCTGTTTGCTAGCAGAGACATTTGACAGAAAATTTATATTTACAAATATTATCTCTAGTTATAAGAATGCAAAGATTAGTCAAGAAATTATCTAACACTCTACTGAACTGATGAGTTAATAATGAGTTTCCCTTCAATCTTTCCCTGGAGGATTAAGTGAAGTATGCCGTATTTTTCCGGATGTCGCATCACATTCCGAAATATTCTAACTTTTGCTTTTTAATGGTTTTGATTATTTCCCTTGGCTTTCCCAGGCGGCTTGTTACCTCCTCATTTCTGATTTTGTCAACCCAGCTTATACCTAACATCCGTCTGTAAATCTACATTTCAAATGCTTCTAGTCTCTTCAAGTGACTTTCTGTCAGAAGTGACCAACTCTCCACTCTTTAGAGCAGGATAGAAAAAATGTAACATCTGATAAGCCTTATTTTCAATCTTAGGCTTATGTTGTGACTTCAGAAGACCTTTTTCATTTTGAAGAATGCTGTTCGAGCGTTTTCTATCCTTGTCTTTACTTCAGTGGTCATGTCCCAGCTTTCATGTAAATTAGAACCAAGGTACGTGATCCTTTCAACTTTTTCTAGTGGTATTCCTTCTGAATTTATTGGTGGTAAATTAATGGGTTGTTTGCTGATGACCATGATCCTGGTTTTTGAGGTGTTAAGCTTCAAGCCTTATTTTAGAATAGAATAGAATAGAATTCTTTATTGGCCAAGTGTGATTGGACACACAAGGAATTTGTCTTGGTGCA
>JANHGD010004126.1:85620-97244 GCA_027560375.1 Imantodes cenchoa | reverse complement strand
GGCTGTAAACCGCCCTGAGTCCTACGGGAGAAGGGCAGGATAGAAATAAATTATTATTATTATTATTATTATTATTAAATGGGCAGACCGGAAATTTGGAAAAACGGACTTCCGGTTTGCCCATTGTGCTGTTTTTCGCACTCTGGGAAAACTCCCCGAAGCCTCCGGAGGGCGAAACGGCCTTCCCCAAGGCTGGAAATCATTTGGCTAGTGCACGCATGCATGCTGGAGCTGACATAGGGCAAGGCCTCACTGACACGCATGCATGCTGGAGCTGACATAGGGCAAGGCCTCACTGACACGCATGCATGCTGGAGCTGACATAGAGCAAGGCCGTCTGATATTGCTCCGCGTGGCACCTGTGGCACGTGTGCCATAGGTTTGCCATCACGGTCCTAGAAGTTCCAGGATAACATTTGGCCCTCAGAATTACCAAAGGGGGATTGTGAGTTCTCTGTCTTTTAGCCAGGTGAGGAAACAGGCATCACTTTGGTATCATTTGACAGCTGATCAGCACCAGCGATTTCTTCTCATCCTGCCTGTCAACAGCAGAGAACTCCTGTGACGGCTGCTTGTGTCACCTGGCTTCACATATCATGTGGGTTGCACGGAGTTGTGAGATGTGTTGTATAAACACAGGCGTGGTGTTTGCAAAATGCAAGCTTGCCTTCACTTATCTCTTCGAGTAAAATGTTTTATCTTTTCAAAAGCTAAAGCAACTCCCCACACACCTTTCTAATTCTTTCAACAGGGCTTACCTGGGCCTCCAGGTGACAAGGGAGAAACTGGAGACGTCGGACAAATGGTAATAAAATAAATTACTTCCTCTTGGATGTTAATGTGACTGTGTATGTTTTGGACAAAAGCTTTGCCTTCCCATCAATTGAAAGAGTATTTTCTGTCCTTTCCCCAAGGGCCCTCCAGGTCCCCCTGGACCCAGGGGCCCAGGTGGATCCCCCGGAGCTGATGGGCCACAAGGTCCCGCAGGAGGGATTGGAAATCCAGGAGCTGTTGGTGAAAAGGTAATGACATTTTGCCGGGGAATTTTGGAAGGGGAGGACAGAGTAGTTCTGAAAGGGGGGCAGCAAGATCCAGTTGTCGGGGGAGGCCTCTGGTTGAAACTCTCAGCTGGGTTTTAAGAAGATCTAATGAGGGGAGAGTGCTTTACCAAATCTCCCCTGCTACCTGTCAGAGGTACAAATGAAGAACAGCTGGGGCCACTTCCAGATTGGGGGGTGGAGAAATTATAGGAAACCTGGAAACAGCTAGACCAAAGTACCCCAAAGCTGAGAGGGGTTAGCAACAGCATTTAGTACTTAGACTTATAGACCACTTCATACTGCTTTACAGCCCTCTCTAAGCAGCTTACAGAGTCAGCCTGTTGCCCCCAAAAATCTGGGTCCTCGTTTTACTCACCTCGGAAGGATGGGAGGCTGAGTCAACCTGGAGCTGGTCAGGATCGAACAGCTGGCACTGGGCAGAATTAGCTTGCAATACTGCATTCTAATCACTGAGCCACCATGACAGACAGACAGACAGACAGAGCATTTAGACTTATATACCAGTGCTTTCCAGCTCTCTCTAAGTGGTTTACAGAGTCAGCCTCTTGCCCCCAACAATCTGGGTCCTCATTCCAACCTCAGAAGGATGGAAGACTGAGTCAACCTTGAACCTGTTGAGATTCAAACTGCTCAATTGCAGGCAGCTGGCAGTCAGCAGAAGTAGCCTGCAGTACTGCATTCTGACCACTGCGCCACCGTGGCTACAGCAGCTGAGTTGTCTTGTCTTTTGCAGGGAGAACCTGGAGAATCAGGAGAGCCTGGCCTTCCCGGAGACTCTGGACCACCAGTAAGATTTAAAACCTTTTTTTAAAGTATCTGTCTGTAATTGAGATGAAATGGAATAAGACTGGTACTCAGGAATGGTTAGAAAGCCTCAGGCAAAGATTTCCAAAATGGAGTTTACAACACCGTTTCCAGTTCTGCCCCTTTTCTGACCCTCCCACAAATAATCTCTTCTGGAGCAATATTCTACTACATTGATTGACAAGATGATTCACAACCACTGTTGTGCTTGTTCCCATCTCAGCCATCTTTCAGACCCCTAATTCTTCTGCATATCCACAATTCAGCCGTCAACTTATCTATTTATTGGACCTGTTTCCTACAGTTGGTCCCTTGAAATCCACTCCCACAGAAACCAGCTGCTTAATCAAGGCAGGAGAAGTCAGAAGACACAAACCAACACATTCCAGTGGGCTCTTGTGAGAAAATAAGTGTCTGGAGAACCCAGATTCACAACTGTATTCTCGCCCAGTGTTCACTTTGTCCTTACAAGGACCATGCAAGAAAAATCCATGTTATTTTTATTGTGCAAATGGGAAACCAAATAGAACTCTCCAAGTATAGGTGAGAGAAAAACACAACACTCGGACTTCCTGAAATTAATATAGTGCATTGTTTAGGTGGGAAAACAGAACTTCAAAACTGAAATTTCAGCAAGTGGGCATCTTTGTCTAGATCTATTGTCCTAATTATCTTCTTCAAGAAATGGTGGCTAAAGTGAACCCATACCTTTATTCCAAAACATATTACACCTGCACAAAATGTTCCTAGCTGGTTGATTTGTATACCAAAAATGTATGCAGCTCAGTCAAAGGTGTGATGTAAATGGCTCTCCAACTGATAATTGTGATTCCTTTAGAAGTTGTGGTTCTGAAGAAGTTCCTTCATAGCTGTGATTGCCTTCAGAAGTTGTGGGTGCTTCATCACTGGAGGCTTTTAAGAAGAGACTGGACAGCCACTTGTCTGAAATGGTATAGGGCAGTGATGGCGAATCTTTTTTTCCTTGGTGCTGAAAGCACATGTGTGAGAGCTATTGGGCATGCACGAGTGCCCACACCCATAATTCAATGCCTGGGGAAGGCGAAAACAGTCTCCCCCGCCCCTCCGGAGGCCCTCTGGAGGCTGGAAACAGCCCACTTCCCAACTTCTGGTGGGCCCGGTAGGCCTGTTTTTTGCCCTCCCCATCCCCCAGAGGCCCTCTGGAAGCCAAAAACGCCCTCCCAGAGCCTCTGTGTAAGCCAAAAATCAACTGGCCGGCGCGCACATGCACATTGGAGCTGAGCTAGGGCAACGGCTCGTGTGCCAGCAAATATGGCTCGTGTGCCAGCAAATATGGCTCGGCGTGCCACCTGTGGCACCCATGCCATAGGTTCGCCATCACTGTTATAGGGTCTCCTACTTGGCCAAGGGGTTGGACTAGAAGACCTCCAAGATCCCTCCCAACTCTGTTGTTCAGATTTTGATTCCTCTGTATCCCATGAAGACACAGCAGTGGAAGAGGCCTCTGTGTCTTGGCGTGATGCTGACTGAGCATCAGAAAATAATGAAATGCTGGTCATTTTTTGATTTCTTCTAAGTGCTGATTGGATCTTCAATCGGTTTTTGTCCCCATTACTTAATCTGTTGCTGAAACCATTCAAACCTTCTAACAAGCATCTTCCTTTGACAGGGCCCTAAAGGAGAGAGGGGGGAAAAGGGGGAAGCAGGCCCCTCTGGGTCTGCTGGCCCCCCAGGCCCCAAAGGTCCCCCCGGAGATGATGGCCCCAAAGGGAGCCCGGTAAGTAACCCCCTCCTCTATTTTGCCCAGTTCTGGAAGGAGATTATCCTCTTATGATGCCCCCCTTCCCCATTGTTCTCTGGTCCCTTCTCTGCTTTTCTCCTGCTCCTGCTTTTGGTTCTCATGTGCTTCTTCAGACTGACTTTGGGGGCAGACTATAGGGCCTCTCCCTACCATAGGGGCAACCCAGCTGCCTTTGCTTCCCTACAGCAGGGGTCTGCAACCTGCGGCTCCGGAGCCGCATGAGGCTCTTTGGGCCCTCTGCTGTGGCTCCCTGTCAGGTGATCCCATCACTGACTTTCTCTGTCCCTCCCCCTCCCCTCCCAGTCACTCCTTGCCTAGCCTGAGAAGGTAAGGGCAACGGCAGGGGATGAGAGGGACACACACAGGGGCGGTTTGCTACCCCCACGCTCCACACTGCGTGGGGGTAAAACGGCCAAAATTGCTTCACGGCTCCGGAGCCATCGGCTCCGGACCGTGAAGGATGGCGCCATTTTTTTTAAAATTTTTGGCTTCTGCGCATGCGTGGGGGTAGGAAACCATAACTGATCCAAGGAGCGGATTTCTTCTGGAATGTTCTCCTTTATTTCTACCAAAAGTGGTTGTGTCCACAAGTAAGCATAAACCTTAGTGAATTAGTTAAACAAGGTAATTATGGTTTCATTCACTCAAGTTGTTAAAACTAATAGCATTCACATAAACCAAACATGAATCAGATTATGCTTAGGTTAATGTATGATACTATACAAGTAAAAGTATCTTTAAGTAGGTTTGCATTTTCATTTATGCTTCTGTGCTTTCTATAAACAACGGTTCCATTAGAAGTACCACAATGTGAATCAAGACGCATTTTCATTTAATTTTCTTAATTTTTTTTTCTTTGCCTAATCAAATCTGATTTGGAATAATCCCATTGTTATTATTTAATACACATATCCTCCAGTGCTAACTGTGCTAACAATTAAATTATTAGCTTACAATATAAAGGGCAACGGCTAAATCTTTGTCCTCCACCATGCTGCAGTTTATAAAAGTAGTAGGAAGGTTTGTATAACAGAAAAAGGTGAATTTGGTGGATAGCAAATTACATTTAATTAGCTCTGCCTATAGCATAAGTGCAAAAATTTACACCAAAGGAAAGAAAAGGTGAGATGCATTCCCTCAAATCTTGAAGGCGGCCCTCAGAAATTGCTGAATTATTACATAATTTCCATTTTTAAATGGAAAAGAAGGGAAAATTATGAAATGAGTAACTGGAGGACAGGGCAGGAGGATATAAATCTATCAACTTCACTGAATGTGAATTAAAATTAAAAGTTTATGATATCACATCAAATTTAATTTGTTCTAGTTCCTTTCCACTATTAAAAGCCTACAACTTAAAATTTGGATGTAGTCCTCAGCTTAAAAATAATGGTGCACCTTTAACCCACAGTCCCTTTTTGGTTCTGCTTACCGTGTCTCTGCTCACTCAGTTATCCAACGTGGATCAGTTCCTTCCGCAAGGAAAATCTCTTAAAATTAGAACTGTGAAGTGGATAGGTGGCATTGATCTCTTGTGCCAAAGTGAGAGCATTTCAATGCCTTCACATGAATAATCATAGCTACTAGACATTGTAATTTAGGCTGTTACTCACTGTCAAGACAGTACGGCTGAGCAGATCTTCAAAGAGACACTCCACTCCAATGGAAGTTCATGGGGAAAAAAATTTAAAGTGAGATCACAAAGGGATGTTGCCCTCCTCTTTCAAATAGCAAAGGAGCCACATCACTTGGGGAAGGAAATGTTCTGTATTATGTAATTGCTCTTATTTAAAAGGCTACCATGAAGATTAGTTTTTTCTACTGCTGTTTGGCTGAGCAGGAGAGGAATGAATATGTGTGTGTGTGTGTGTGTGCGCGCACGCGCGCATGTGCACAAAAACAAGCCAATAAGCACTCAAGTAGTTCCATCATTTCTGCCTGTTCTACTAGATGTGGAAGGATGCCCAGGATCCAGGTTCTACGTTTTAAATCACGTCCATCATTTAAAATTCATTTGGCCTGGAACCTGCTGGCATTTTGAAAGACTTTGAAGACCAGATAAACCCATCTGTGTGATTTGTCTTAATAATATGACTTTGTGTTGACTGGGTCACTTTGTCCTCAGGGGCCATTTTATAGTATTATTCCATTGTTATTTCTACGACTTTTGCTGTTTTGTTGCTTTTGATGGTTTTAATCCTAGATTTACCATCCAGAGATATAATCGTGATATGGACAGCTGTATAAGTTAAGAATAACAATAAAGACCAGAAAAATAATGACAATGAATCATGTCCTTCTATGAAGCTATACTGACAGATCAAAGGTGGTTCCTCCAGGTTCACACTGGTTCTATAGAACTGGTAGTAAACCGCTGGTGACATTCTGGAGCTGGTTCTGTCGGTGCCAGTACATGGACGCTGCCATCTTAAAAAAAAAAGTTGGAAAAAATGGGGGAGGGATTTTTTGTTGGTTTTTGCTTCTGCGCATGCACAGAAGCTGAGTTTTCGGCACTGCACATGCGCCACCATCTTGTTTTCAGCATTATTATTTTTTTTGCTATTTTTTGAGTTTCCTGCTCTGTGCATGTACGCAGTGCGGGAGGAAGCAAACCGGAGGCAAGGTAAGTTAGAACCCACCCTTGTGACAGACACTACTTACCAAGGAACATGGGTGAGTCTGTAGTATTGAAAGTACAGCAAACAACTGAAGAAAAAAGGGCATTGGAAGAATGTCTGAAGGACAGTGAAGATGATGCACTGAAAACCGTGAAGACTTACCAAATATTGGAGAGAGCAAAAAGTGTCTTACAAAAAAAGACCAAATGAAGAATAGAAAAAAGGGTGGTCTGTCAAGGCTACACTCCAGCAAATGGGCACAACTGGATCAAAGAAAGGGAAAGGGGAAGGAAGTCTGAGCCAAAGCAAAAGTGGATTTAAGTAAATGAAATGAATTCAGGATAGCTAATATAGTTGTTTCCCATGTAGGAAATATATTTGGTGACAAGGTATCTAAAAAGAGGAGCAGTGATAACGGTTGTGTTTCCTAAATAGTTCAGGGCAGGCATGTGCAAGCCACAGCCCATGGACTGCGTATGGCCTTGGAGAGTTAGTAATGCAGCCCCATGAGATAATAGAAAAATAGATGGTAAGAAGCTTGCTATTTATACCCATTAACTATATATTTTATACACAGCCCAAGATAATTCCTCTTCATTCAATGCAGTCCAGGCAAGACAAAAAGTTGAACCACCATGGTTTTAGGGCTTGGAGTTTGATGGGTTGCCTGTTTCCAGAGAGCCTGTCTTTACACTGAGTTCATCCAGAGGCCCTCCAGATTTCTGGTCATCTGAAGGAGAAGACTCTTTGACAATTTTCAGTTGTTTGCATTTTTGTTTTTCCTCAGGCAAGAGTTTTAGGATGTTCATAGTCCACTTCAATCACTAGTACATGCTTGATTTGTTATGCTGCTCTGAAGGTGTACTTTGGCTGATTACAATTTGTAAACTACCTTAGGAATTTTGTGTAGTTTTTAGATCTCATGGTAATGTTAGAAGCCTCCAGAATTTTCTGTAGTTTTCAGATTAGCTTTTATCCTATTTTCCATGTGCTAGTCCATGTAGTCATTAACACACACACACACCTATGTTCAGACACCATCCAACAGATGAATGTTAATGGAGAGTTTTGGTTTTCTGGCAGGAGGGATTGCAAAACGGAATCTTAATCTATAAGGAGCGTTTGCTTTTCATTTTAGCCCTTAATGCTTACCTGAGCAGCAACTGTTGTTTGGTGAAATATCAGACCACTAAATCACAACTTCCTACAGAATATTTTTTTTTCTTTTTTCCCACTCTATATTGCAAGAGTTTCCCTTGTTTTGATTTTGACAAGCATGGCATGTACCTGTCTCTTTCACTGCATGCCTCACTGCTTCCTTCATGTGCCAAGGCACAGCTGAATCTGCCTCCTCAAATGTCCCTGGATAGAAAGTTGGGATATAAATCAAACAAATAGCAGTACATCCCCAACTACTCAAAAGTTTTACATCTTCACAGTATTATCACATTGAAAGACATCTTACTTTGTGCATTGTGGCATTATAGTTTCCAGATTAAAAAGAAGCATTATTCTACAGTGCCAGACAGAGAGATAAGAAAATACATGTTGCTTCTGTCACCTTTCCATTAAAATTACTGCAATTATATTTTATTAGAACAAAAAATCGTATCTGAATAGTCTTCAAATCAGGAATGTAGTTTTTCCGATATGCACAACTTTGGTAACCTAAGGACGGTCAAAAATCAAGACTAAAACACAATACTGCTACTATGTATACTTAAAACTGTATTTTTGTATCTAGTTATAGCTTTTCCTTGTAAAACAGAGTCCTCTATCTCAAGCAGGACAATGCAAGTTCCTCGTTTGTACTGGCCTGGCAGCTAGCAATCAATAATAGAAATGTCTCAAGATAATATGGCCCATTTTGAACTTACTCTCTGATGACATTAGCAGTATTGAACACACACAGGGAATAAAAAAGCATGGAACTTTACTAAGTCAATTCAATCATTGGTTTTTAATAGAATTGTAAGGATAAGAGTCAATTCAGGAAGGAACAGAATCGGGGAAAAACCCTAAAGAACTCAAAGGGACAAGATGATTCCTTCAAACATGTGCATTTCTATCAATTCCAATTATTGAAGTTTTGATATCCAAAGCTATGTATTTTCTTTATAAAAAGTGTATTCCCGTCTATGTACTGAAAACTTAAAATGTAATTGTGGCAATTCCAGGCAGAAACATCAGAGTATGGCTTGTTCTGGAAAAAAAATATTATTGAGAAACTAAAACTTATCTTGCCCACATTAAATTAGGGCAGGGGTGAAATGCTCCTGGTTTGCTCATGCTTGTGAGTCGCCAGAGAGCCAGTCACGAAGGGAGCACGAGGCTCCGCCCACCCACCGCCATTTGGGTTCTTTTACCCTCAGCACATGCCCAGAACGCTCTGCTTATGCAGAGGGTAAAAGAACCCAAATGGCGGCATCCAGGTGGAACCTCGCGCTCCCTTCGCGACCAACTCTCCGTCGACTCACAGGCACGAGCGAACTGGGAGCATTTTACTCCTGAATCAGGGGCAAACGGTTAGAGAAGCCTGTCATAATTGCTGCTCACGTAATTTTCAACTAGCGCCTGTACCTTAAAGGTACATTTATATCTTGCTTTTTGGTGCAAACCTGTGCAAACCTATTTGAGAAATAAGAAACTGAAAGCACACAGTAAATGTGGAAGTCACCTAATCATGTTTTATAGATACAGATGGGCTTCAGGTCAACAAAACTGAATCTCTGTTGGAATCTCTATGAATATTTGTGTTTATTTCTAAGACACAAGATGCTGTCAAATATTTTAATGGGATCATAATTCTATATTTACGCTACAATATACATTTTTTAAAATTTTCATATAAATGCAGCACATTAAATACATTTTAAACATATCCATTGCTACTGAATTGTAAGTAAGAAAGTAAAATACTTAAAAATTAAGACAAAAACAAATATTATTTCGTGTATTTTAATAGCAAACTTACAGGTACAGCACAGAAGACAGACAACATTAAAAACATGTACTTGCATGTAGGACAACTTATAAAAGTATAATGAGTGGATGGAATCTACTGTATGATACAGACTTCATATATAGTTGCCATCAATAAGAAATTTACCTTTAAAAAAAACAAACCCAAATGCTGACATTGTCCAGAAAAGTCTGACTGGCATATTTATAATTGTTATAAAGTTGAACTGCTGAAATTTGTTCAATGAAAGGGTTTTTTAGAGCAATAATGCTTTATATGTCCCCATGTTTATATTAAAAATCCACACACAAATGAAAATGAAAAATAACTTGCCAATACCCGATTCTGTCCTCTATTTTTCCATTTGCAACCATAGATTTAGGTACCTTTTAACCCCATGGGAAAAAAAATCTAACGTTCATTACTACCAATAACAGGAAGAAGAGATTTTATTTGTTTTGAGAATGACAAATCCATCTTAGTAGAATTTAAGCACGCTCTCCACGGATGCGGCGTGCTAGCTGGATATCTTTTGGCATGATTGTGACACGCTTGGCGTGGATAGCACAAAGGTTGGTGTCTTCAAACAGGCCAACCAGGTAGGCCTCACTTGCCTCCTATTGAGAAAAGAAAACTGTTTTAACTATTTAAAATAAAAAGTACCCAAATCCTCACAAAATACACAGGTAAGTTTATTTTCAAGCCAAGCGAAAGAAAATGGAAAAACATTCTTTTGTGTATCTTAACTCCTAATTTTAATCTTGTATCTAAAACTCTCATTGGTTCCATATATAGATTTTCTTGCTCTTTTATTTATATTGTATTTTCCATGCCCCATAACATTCTTTAATTGCAACTTTCAAAGTAAATCACAGCTCTGCATTGGATCCAATCCACCAATAGGAACAACTAAGGCAATTCATAATTATTTCTGAAAATGCTGTTCTCACTCATAGACCCAATCTCTAGTTCAACAGAGGTAGAAATGAATGCCGTGCTTTGAGTTTTAACAGAGATCTTTTTTTCCCCTTCTTTCAAACTATAACTAAGATAGTCCTCAATTTATGACAACCGTGACAAGAATTTACGTTGCTAAACAAGGCAGTTGTTAAGTAAGTCATACCCAATTTTACAATCTTTTTGCAATGGTTGTTAAGTGAATCACTGTTGTTATTAAATGAATCGTGCAGTCATTAAGCGAACCTGGCTTCGCTTAATGACTGCAAGTTTGCTTGTTGGAACCTGGTCATGTGATCCTGGGACACAGCAACTATTAAATACATGCTGGGTGCCAAGCAGTTGAATTTTGATCATGTGACCCAGGGGGGGGGTGCTGGGATGGCCATTAAATGTGAGGACTGCTCATAAATCTTTTTTTTTTTCAATACCACAGTACTGTCAAACGATTGCTAAATGAATGGCTATAAGTTGAGAACTACAACCACAATTGAGCCCAAAATTTATGTTACTAATTGAGAAATTTGTTAAGTGAGTTTTGTCCCATTTTACAACTTTTCTTGTCACATTTGTTAAGTGAACCACTGCAGTTGTTAAATTAATAACACAGCTGTTAAGTGAATCTGGCTTTCCCATTCATTTTGCTTGTCAAAAGGCTGCAAAAGGGGGATCACATGACCATGGGACACCGCAACCGTCATAAACGTGAGTCAGTTGTCAAGCATCCAAATGTAAATCACATGACCATGGAGATGTTGCAACTATCGTAAGTGTGAAAAACGGTCGTAAGTCACTTTTTTCAGTTGTAACTTTGAACAGTCACCATGCGAACTGTTGTAAGTCAAGGACTACTTGTACCTATACAATATTGATTTGCTATTTTGCACAATGTTGCATGCTGAGTACGGAGGAACCTGCAATAGAAGTAGACTGGATTTGGGTACATTCCAAGTGTCTTATCTAAAGAGCTTTCACAATTCATCAAGGAAGCATATATGTTTGCATGTAAAATGCATAAAGCAGAAATCGTAATATTCTAAAGATAAATCCCATTTCAATTAAACTGTTAACACGATCTGGTGTTAAACCATGGAATACTTTGACATAAATGTTGGATTCTTGATCTCATGATGATTCTTTATTTACAGAATCATGCAATGACAAGCAGATAACAAGAAATGTCATTTTCAAAGCAGGTCTGTACAACTGACCCACTGTGACAAATGGAATCCACTGGCAACACACTGGCCTATCTTAAGTGAATTTCTGTTTTATGTTCATCTATTCTATACTGGATTTGAAACAGAGGTGCCAGACGCCTTGCAATACATAACCAATCGGCTATGTTAATTCTGATGGATTGCAACTTCCAGGTCTCTATGTTGCAGGGGTCCCCAAACTTGGCAACTTTAAGACTTGTGGAGTTCATCTCCCAGAATTCT
>JANHGD010004126.1:20415-32029 GCA_027560375.1 Imantodes cenchoa | reverse complement strand
TATTTTTAAAATGTTATTTATTGTATTTATTGTCTTTTACTGTGTTTTATCCTGGCTGTGAACCGCCCTGAGTCCTTCGGGAGTAGGGCAGTATATAAATATAATAAAATCAAAATCAAACATAGGTAAACTTGTCTTCTGGCACTTAGGATCTGATCTTTTCTGACAAAGATCCTTCAGGAGAGTCTGGTGGGAGAGTACACACTTGCCCTTGTTAATACAAATGCAAAAACTATAAAGTAAAAGACCCCCCTGTCTCCAATCTTGTCCCAATATCAAGAGTTTTACGTTAGCATTAATAATCTGCTTTGTAACAGGACAGCAGTTCTCCCTAGGAAACTGTAGACTGTCAAAATTCAGTGAAAATGTATCTTCTTCTGAATACTGTTATTTGTTGGATTTAAACCAATCTGAAGTGTAATCAGTTCTGATAACAGCTGCAATAGTATTTACTGTACATCTGGGAACAATCACTTGTTGGCTTCTATGTACCAGCCATCTAAGGAGCAATTCGGAAGGAACCTAAAGATCAATAACCCAGGAAGAGCTCAGCTTGAATATTTCCATCTTCTATGTTCCATTAAACTCTGATCAGGCAAAGCTTTTGTTTAATTTTCCTTCTCCCCAGTTCCATTCACTTTTTCTAGCATCTTGCCTCATGAAGAAATCTGAAGATCTTAAAAGGGTTTATATCTTTGAAGTTGCCTAATCCAAGCATTACCCCGAAAGAGATTTTGGAATTGTGCAATCAATGTGTCCACAAGATTAGCAGTTAGATTCAATATGCCACACCTGGTTTGGATTCTGAGCAATAAGTATTGCGGATGCAGTTACTGCGTTGAAGCAGAAAAAGATTTCCTTGTAACTGACCGGTTGAGAACGTTTATTAGATCACAGCTATATTGTTCATTATACAGCCACATTTTTCTACAATCATATTAGGAAACTCTGCCACTTCAATTTCTGTGTAGTTTCCCTTTTTGACAAGATACATCATGGGAAGAGGAGAACTCTCCACCACAGCACAGGATCTCTTTCCATAGCCAAAATGATACAGCAAATTCTTCGGCTGCCAGCAGCTGCCCACACAATGGTAAGCTTGATAGCCAACTGGCTCAATAATCCAGTACTGAGTCCAGGTCAACTCACGGAAATTGATATAATGTTCTTGTCGGCAGCAGGTAGACCTCTCCGTCATGCTTCCTTCTCCACAGTCCCCAGGTCCTCTGTTAAAAAGCAGAATCAATATTCATCTAAGATGTAGGATGAGGACTGGACCCACTTGCTGAAAGTTTTCAGCAAGAAGCAGACTGACACATACAAAACTTTAGAACAAAAATATATCTTTGGTTGTTTTAATGTTATCGGTTTATTAATTACATGCTCAACTCTCTTGACTTTTGTCTCACACACTACTTCAACATGTTTCATTTTTTCCCTCTAACAGTTGTCCCAAAGGTGCTTTTTCAGGAGGTAACTGGACTTTCTTGTCTTTTCTTTGAAGACCTTTTGCTTCCCATCCAAGAATTGTCTTCAGCTCTGACAGAATAGTGAGGAATGGAAGCCAAGAAAGTCCAGTTGCCTCCTGAAAAATCTCCTTTGGGACAACCATGACCTGGATCACTGGGAATTTCTACAGACTTTCTTCTAACAGTTATGTCAGGCAGATTATAATGACTCGTCTAGCATTACCTAACTTACTGCTTGATGATCAAGTATTTGTACTGTAAGCCACTCTATTCTGCTTCATTTTGTGTGTGTTTGTGCATGTATATGTGTGCACATGTGTGCATGTGGGTGTGGGTACACATAAACTTACTATATACCTGTAGCAATTATAGATTATATTCCTCTCTGATAAGGTGTTATTTTAATTAATCATAAACAGACTAATTCTAGATTTTTTCCCCACTAGCAGAAGCACTCCCAGATGTGGTTTGCTAAAGTATTACTGTTCAGGTAAAGTGTCTGTACTAGTTGTGAAATTAGAAATGATCTGTATGCCACTCTATGAACATTTATTCAGAAGCAAGCAAGCAAAAATTCAAGGTCATGCCAACTTTCTTGAGAGTCTTGTTGAACATGGACTTATTTGCAATTGAACAAGATAAAGGACATACAAAACAGCCACTATCTTGAATAACCTAACTAAAAATCCAGTTGACTTTAGTTTCAAGTAAACATTATTCAGTATAGGTTGGAAGCTGCCAAATTTTTCCCTGGGATTTTTATTTTCCATCATGAAAGAGAGAAATGAAAGAATATTACTATGCAGAAACAACATGACACTTACCCATATTCTTCCAAGTTAAGAGTGTAAAGGACCAACTCTGGTTTGCCTAGTGCCTTATCTGAAGGGTCCTGTGATGTAAAACGCACAACTTTGGCCATTTCAGAGGCATAGCTGCCTAATCTTTCTCCTTCAATCCAAATCTCCAGGAACATTGGTCCAGAGGCTTTTGTTTTCAGCCAGAAATGTACAGCCTGAGTAACATCAAAATTCCTCCAGCCAGACTCCATAATGGGAACTAATCTAAAGTTTAAAAAGCATGAAATGCTCATCTGAGCTTAGAGTGCTTTGGTTAATGCAAACATACTATGAATAGAATAATAATGACAATACTAACAACAATAGCTTCTAACATAGGCTTTTACTTTTACTTCCTTTTTCTAGAAAATATTTAAAAAACAACATCTGGACAGAGTAAAAATATACTATATTCAAACAAATTATGGGCAAAATGCACAAATGGTACAGACATACTGTAAAGAAGTGAATGAAAAGTAGAACAGTTATTAAATTAATGCTACAATATACAAAACAGTATAAAACAAAGAAGAATCTATTCCCTATTGTAATTCCTGCTACCAATTAAATACAACGGATAAATCCAAAATGTAACATATATTGATCTAGACTGGTGTGAGAAGAAGAAAGCTGAAGGTGATTATATAGGCCTAAAAATGATAGCCGGTCTGGATTGATTTGTTATGATTTCTTAAGAATAAAGAGATATTTGTAATTTGCTGTGCTAAATGTAATTTCATAACATGTATTTTGCAGACAGGATAATTTCAGAGGCTATTTCAGACTAAGAACATTAAAACGCTTAGAAATAAGGAACTGAAGGTAGTAGATGGTAGGAGATTTCACATGTACACCCAAGAATGTACTAATTGATGGGAAATATGCAAGTGCAAGGAAGTAAATTCAGCAAAATTCCAATTGCTGAGGGGCTGTCAGAAGAAATGTATGAAAAAAGGAGGTGGGTTTCAGATCGGGGCCACTGACCATAGCTATTCCTTGTTGGGCCTCATTATTGTCTCTGGACCTCATTGCAATGGGTTATTGATGTAAGTAATGTTATGATGGCTGTTCATGTTCCAAAATGCTCATGAAAATAAATATCTGAATCTTAAAGTAAGAATTATTATTTGTGTTGCTGTCTTCTGTTTCTTTTATTGGAATATTTTTACGACACTGGGAATAAAATATTTTTGTGATCTTAAATTTCCATAATGTTTTTAGAAATCGTGTGAGGCTATCTCAAAACCATTGAAATATCTACATAGACAAATACCTTATTTTATGGCTGTTATATCCAAAGTGCAAAACGACGACCCTTACATGGCTAAGGAGACACAGACAATTTTAACTCTTTGCTGTTATTGAGTGGTTATTTTGATCTCTGAAGTCCAGAAATAGTAGCTATACCTTATTTAGAATCTATTTTGTATGGCTAGCCCAATAATGTGGATGCTGTCCTCACGTTCTTGAGATTGAGATTCCAGCTTAATCTATGTTTCAAGGCTAATATCATAATTTATCAGGAGAATAAGTGGCTGCATTCACATATCAGACTGAATCATTATAGATTACATGGTTTACAGCAACACAGATGCATACATTGCTACAAACTGTAAACCATTATTTATTAACAATTGTAACTGAATTCACACACACTTATGTTGAGCCAAACACAGTATGTGAACCAGCTTATACATTATCAAGTTCTTAGAAAGTACTAAAAAAATGAATGGTAGAAACATTGTTTAAATTATATTATGTTGACTATACAATTTTAAGCTGGCTATATTGGAAACAAAATAATCTTCCCATGCTGCAAAATACTGTAAGAGACTGTGGACTCTCCATCATACCTGGAATCAATTAAAGAGGTCCGGTTAGTGCCATTATCTTGAAGTTGCACCCAGTACACCGTCACCCTTGCATTCATGACTGGTCTTTGTGACTGCCTGCTGGGCAGATGTTTCTTGTCCAGGGGCTTTTTGAAAAGCTTTAGTTCAGCCATGGTGACTTCACTGTTTTCTGGAATCCTGCCCTCCATGTCGAAGATCAGGTTCTGACGGGTGGTGTCTGAATAGAGAATGTCTCCTGAGATATCTTTGTGGATAGAAACAGAAGGAACACTTTTAAATCTTATACAGGAAATACAAGACATTCTTTATTTCTCTGGAAGAGTGATGTTTCAATTATCTGGTAGAGATTGTACTGTATAATACAGCACATCTGGAAGGCATCTGATTATCAAAGGCTGTTTTAAGTAGTAATAACATGAAATAGATCACTTATTGAAATACTAGAGTAAGACAGATGGACATCCAATTCCTTCTATTTTTTGTTTCCATCTTGCACTTGTCAATCCTTCCTTTACATAAACACAGTATAAAAATTGTAAATAGTGATTAGTAAGACCTGTGTCAACCACATATATTTAAATCAATAAAGCTTTATGGTAGTTGTTCCTGACAATGCTTTCTACTACTAACATCTCAAATGGAGGTCATCTACTGTCATCTGTTAGACATATATTTAGAGAAGATAAATCTACTCATGATTTTCTTTCCACAATCAGGTACCCTTTAGATATGTTGGGCAAAGAGTTTCCAGGCAGTATAATTGTTTTACAAAATTGCTTTAATCATCAATGTTTTTTTTCTCCCAAAATGCATCATGTATTTTCAATACTTTAAAAATAATACATGTACAACTTTCTTAGCAAATTAAATCTTTTTTCCTTATCAACATTTCTAATTGTTTGAGTCGCCAAAAATTATTTCTTTATGTCGTGAGAGCCATAACATTCCTTCATTTGTTTTTAAATAACAATTACATAGTTTGTGATTATGTTGTCATCTGATATTCAACAAAGGAGGGATCAGGCTCATGTAGGAAAAAATGTGCTTAAATAGCAAATATTTTTCTAATCACATTTAAGATTGTGTTACAGTAAATGAATGCAATGTATTCAGTCTTTGCAAGGAAAACAACATATCTTTATGAACAGTACAACAATATAATAACATCTAGTTTATGCTTTAATCTTTAAAACTGGTTATCAACACTACCTCATCTCCCCTTTATGAGAAATAAATTAGATTTCCAGACAAATTCTGAACTTCAAATTTCATCTTTGGGGACACATTTAGCTTAAAATATCTTAGAAATCCTGTCTTCCTGTGGTTTGGATTAAATCTATCAAGCAGTTGGCACTGATGAAGTTTCAGATATCAAATGGGGATGGAGAATTTGCTTTTAGCTTCATGCAAACATGAGACCAAGTTTACCTGCGTTGCCTGGAACTCCTCTCAAGATTCCAGCTAAACTTGGCAATGCTCTTCGTTTCACTCGGTGCCGCTCCAGCATGGACATATATTTATTCCTTATATTCTCTGGAATCACTAGATTTTCCAGGTCAGTCATCTGGAGAGCAGGGACCTCTGGAAGTTTCAGTTTCTCCAGCAATATTTGCTTCAGTCCTTTCTCGCTAAATCCAGCAGTGGTGGCAGCTAGGAACAGGGCAGAGGTTAAGGCCCAGCTAAGATTCACAGCCATCCTTTGCCAATCAATCAAATAGGAAAAGACTCCCTAAATCTCTCCTTTCTCAGCACAAGTTTTTCTTGGCGGAGAAGAGATTGTGCTGTGAAGCTGCAGGCTGCCTTAGTAGGAAGGAGAACTCATAGGGTGTCTTTATATAGTGAGTGGGATATCACTGGCATAACAAATTCCACAAGCTGAAGTGAGGCAGAGGAAGTGGAAGTGTTACATCTCATTGGATACATCCAAGCCATGGTCACACCTTCCCAAGTTTAAGTAATAACATAGGAATATTGAGAAGCTTAGTGTTCTTACTTCATTTATATTTTTCTCCTTAAGTAGCCCCATTCCAAAAAATATATTCATACAATGGGAGTTATGTTACTTGAAGAGCCTTTTGTTCTTGGAGTAAACACATGGATTTGCAAGGTGGCACCATTTAGCCACCATTCAGAGGAACAGCTTACTAATTATATATGTTATATAATTATTATATCTATTATTATCTATTCTATCAACTGCAGATTGTTGTGAAATCAAATGGAAATTCAAATTCCATATCTATGAAAGTTTGGGGACAAACTATGGCATATATATATATATATATTCCCAAGGAGTGTTCTTAGGCACCATCAAACTGCTATGCAGGCTGATGATACTATACTTTTATTCACTGTATCTCTGGAAAGTTCCAAATTGGTGAAGATTTCTGTATCCGACTAGGAAAATAAAGCATATATTTTGTCAAAAAAGATATGTATCAAAATAAAAATTTCCAAAGTAATCTCTCTGATACTAGGGTGCTGGTGACTTATGGGCTGTTATTTTGTTGTTGTTAGGTGTGTGAACATTGTAAATGACATTGTTGCCAAATAGTAGTTAATTGTGACACCATATTTCCCAGGCCCTTGCATAATATTTTTTAATTTCTAAAACCTAAAAATATATAGACTAAACCTTGTAAATGTGTATTTGCATTGTGTTTATTATAGTTTTTTTAACTTTAAGTATATTATATATTCTTAAAAGATGTTTGTCCTATTTTGCAAATGTAATTTGTTGTTTCACAAAACTCAACCTTATAAAAATTTATTATTGCAGTAAGACCAATCACTTCAAAATTACAAAAACATAAAAGTAGCACTTCCCCCCACCTCTACTTTTTCAATTTAGGAAAACATATCTTTTTGTTTTTGTACTGAAAATATCTAAAGTTATTTGCTCTCTCCAACTGTAATGCATTGAAAAACAATAAGAACAATTTCATATGAAAAGCTACTCAAGGCGGTGGCAGTTCTTATGATGAGGGAGCTCCTGACGGCCACTCACAGCACTCTGGCCAGATCGGAGGAGAGTCCAGCAATTCTGTCAATTTCCAAGAGTGAGATAAGAAGGAGATGATGATTATGTGTCCCTCTAGACTCGATTGAGTTAAAGAACTGAACCAGTGGAGCAGAGAGAGGGCTCTTCTTTACTCAGTCCCTTGGCAACCGACAGAAGTTAATCCTATGTTTGGACTCTCCAAGCAGTGCACAGATAACTTATCTTTTTGTCTTAGTATTGAAAATATCTGCTCTCTCCAACTTTAATGCATTGAAAAACAATAAGAACAATTTCATATGAAAAGCTACTCTAACATTTTGTTCTTGCAGATATACTATATATCAAAAGTAATCAAGCATGACCTAGGCCCCTAGGGTAACTGTTATCTCTCCATAATTTTTCCAGGAGCTATGAAACCTATTGCTCATAATATATTACCATAATGACTATTAACTAGCAATTGCCTTAGGTATAACAAATTTCTCTACTTCTTTTTTAAAATCATCCAACTTTGTGACCATCCCATCTTGCATCTAATTGTGTAAAAAGACATGGCTACTATAAAGTCTCAGAATACTACTACATTTGATATTTGATCCTGGATAGACTACTGTAAATACAATGATTGTTTTGACTAATGGTACACCAGAAGCCATTGTGGACTTTTTGTGAGTGAAATACAATAACTAGATTGCTAACAATGGGTTTAGAAGTTTAATTTAGTTGTTGGTTTTATCTATTAACTATGTTTTCATATACTAGTTTGATGTCAGGCTAAGTGGGTTGGGTAAATAGTGTTGTAGAAATTTATAAATTGTGTGCCTACTTCACAAGGGGGAGGAGTTATTATCTTTGAAATATATTTATCAGTATTCAACTAGGCTAGGGGGAACAATTTATGTATATATCTGTTTTGTTTATGCACTTTTTGATATAGTCTTATTTAGCTTTGTTTTGTTTTTGTATTTTTTTTCGTTTTTGGAGTTTGTATTTTAATGCTTTGCTTTGAATAAAATAAAAAATATGTGTGTTTTTTTAAAAAAAGAAAACTATTACATTTACTCTCATTCCAAAGCAGCATTTTGGGAAATATGCTGGATTGACATATTGTTCCACAATGGTCAATCACATATCTAAGAAAAGCTCTCATCCAGGACATGAGTATAATAGACAATCCCAACAGCTAGCATTTGGAGACAGGAATAATTGTAAATCCTAAAGCAGCACAAGGCCATCATGACTAATAGCTATTAATCCCCTATCAATTTGTTTAATCTTTTCTTAATCCCCACATCTTTGCACAGAAAATTAAGTCATTAGCACGCTGAATCTGCCACCATTCAGTGGGTGGCCCAGCTTGTGCAGTTACAAGAGAGAAAGAAAATCTTCCTATAGAGTTTCTATAAAAGAATACAGTCTCTAAGTTGCATTCAACTCCTGGAGACATCACAAAGACATCAATGTAATTTTCCTGGTAACAAGAAGGGATTTGCTTCCCTGTAGAAGAGATTTGTTTCTGCTTTTTTTCCAGAATGCCGGTTTGACTTCCTGGTCTAGCCTGCTATCCTGCTATTCCTTGATGGTCTCTGGTCAATTTAGTAACCAGACCCAACCCTGCTCAGGAGCCAAATCCAGGTTGCTACTTGCTGAGACTGGTTTTACCTTTATCGTGCAGAATTCCCCAAACCGGTATTCATACCTTTCCATCAAAATAGGCCTAACCTGGCAGATGCTCCTTTCCCAACTTCAGAATACCCATTTTGAAATGTAAGTGCCAATATGCTGAACAAGAGTGCTGCTGTACATGCCTTTTCTTGCTTCTGGATTCCTGGCCCGTCCAAGCAACAGCAGCAACTGAGCCTGAGATGGAGAAAAATAAGTATACACAACACAGCAGCATACAACTCTTCTAAAACCATGATCAAAAATTCGATAAAATGTAATCACAGTCAGCTGGCAAATATAAATCATACCTCCATTTAATATAGCCATAGCCAAGGCTCCATTTAATATACCCATTACCATACCTCCATTTAATATAGCCATCACCATCCCTGCCAGACCTACAGGCACAGTAGCCTAGCTAAATATATAGGCCCTTCCTGACTAAGATGAGTTTATATGAATTTCAGTTCTCATTTATTACACAGAAATATTTGCCTTGCTCAGAGCATTATCATGGACTAGTTTCAAATATCATGCTGTCATGGTGGTTGGCTTTATTTGGGTAGGCATATTTGAATCAGAACAAAACATTATTTAACTATATCCTGATCTCTTATGTGTTAACTTCATTAGCACGTTCAACCAGTTTTCATACAAATAAAATCTAGATAGGCTTCCAATCTGAAACACTATATTTCCTTGATTAGAAAAATCAAGATGGGAAATGAAAAGAAAACGTAAACAACACAGATATCAGTTATTAAACTTAAAAGGTTTTTTTAAAAATCTGATGTGCCTTAGTTATAATCATATATTGTATTACAAATATATTACAATTGCTGTGATATAATTGGATACTGTTTCATGTATAATTGGTTTCATGTAACTCATATGTATGTGGGGAACATTTTTGTTCTCATGTGAACTCTTTCCATGGGAGGATTTCACAGAGTTAAAAAAGGCAAATTTTCGCTTGCATAATACCAACAGCACAACTTTAGTTGAATGCTGGCATTTTAAAATCTGTCTGGTGCTTTGATTTTTGCAAGTAAAAAGCAAGAAATGTTAGAAGAGTAACACTGGCAGGTTCTTTCAGAGAGATGATCAAAGAACATTTTCAATTTAAAAGATCACTATAGAAAATTTAATACTTAATGTGTTCAGAGATATTTAAAATGAGATTGATTTGACTTTTCTGTAGTTACTGATATAGTTTAATTGCATGAAGTTGTTAATCCAATAGGAGAGAATAAGCATAGCTGAGCCTTGAAGTGTGAGTCTCATGATGTTATCTAGTTAAGTAATGAAACATCTGCAAACAGCCAAGCTCAAAGAACACCAAAGACTCCACAGAGATTTTGTTTTGGTAACTTATTCTGAGAGAAAAAAAAGATGCTTGTGAATTCTAACAGTTATAAAGACAAGCATTTAAGAGGAAGAATAGTACTTCATATCAATAAAATTATAAACAAACCTATTACTGATAATTGAAAGGCAATTACAGCCATTCCAACTTCCCTTTCTAAACAGATTTTATTAAGAACCACAGAAGTAACAGAAAAAAGCAGAAAGACAATATCGCATACTCTCTTGAAAAATATTGCATTCACTGAGGGACAATTGCACAATAAAAGCATTTTCAGAAAATATACAAAAACGTAGACCATATTGTACTATGAACTGGGTTCAGCAATTATTGCTGAGAAAAGCTGGTATCTGCTTAAATTACAGTTACTAATATACCTCTTTCCTGGAGTGCAAATACAGTTCTAAGTTATCTCCCACCCTCCACCCCATTGGCTTGAATGGTAAGTAAAACCAAGCCTTTGGGGAATGATTTTTGCAGCTCTAGATTAGATATTGTTTTCTCCTCTGTGTGGTGTCCAGTCTAATGGACTAAATCTCTTTAATGTTAAATGTGTATTGGAAGCAGATTTATGACCACCACAGGTGAAATAAAAGTATTAAACAGACAGCTGAACTCAATTAGAAAAAATAAAATGTGGATTGAAGAGGATTTCACACAATGGTGATTATCTGCTCCAATTGCTGGATTTACTATTCCTTTTTTGTCATGCAAACAAGAAAAGACAAGCATTATGTAGGTGAGCTTTCTGAGCAATGTGGATTGGAACCTACATGGTGGATTTAAAATGTCAGACAGGGGATTTAAAATGTCTGCTTAGAATGAAATATGAGAGCGAAAACAAGAATCTAATTTTCAACCAAAATTGCAGGTAAAGTTTGCATTGGTCATGCCTGTAAATAAAAGATTCTTCTTTGATTGTGTAACTGATACTTATAAAACTTGTAAGTATTATCTGTTTGCTGCATAATTAACATGCACTTTTATCAATAAATCTAGGTGTTAATAAGGAATTGTAATTGGTTTAAGTCTAATTGTAAAGCTGTTGCAAGATAAGCATGGTGCACATTTTACATACATTTAAAACAATAAATTATCAGATCTCACTGGTAAAAAAAATATCATATTGTGGGACCCAGGAAAAGTTTGTCTTTTAGAATAGTGTTCTAAAGGTCAGCTCTGACCTTGCTGGTTTTTGGTAAAACGCTCAAGATGTTAATGTGTTCCCATGAATGGGGGTCAGTGGAACCCATTAAGTGGTTATTTAAATTTTGTTTGGTTCTTTGACTATTTCATTTCAATTCAATTCAATTCAATTCAATTCAATTCAATTCAATTCAATTCATTTATTTATTATATTTATAGGCCGCCCCACTCCCGAAGGACTCTGGGCAGCTTCCAATAATAAAAACAGTACAATA
>JANHGD010004123.1:77365-87442 GCA_027560375.1 Imantodes cenchoa | reverse complement strand
TAGGACCATCAGCCACGGGAGATATTTTATTCTTGGTTTTTGAGGAGTTAAACAGCGTTAGAAAGGTCATCTTGTAGGTCATCCAGTCAACACCCCCCTGCCCAAGCAGGAGACCCTACACCATTTCTGACAGATGGCAGTCCAGTCTCTTCTTGAAACCCTCCAGTGATGAAGCTGATTGTTTGATTGTTCTCACTGTCAGAAAATTCCTCCTTATTTCCAGGTTGAATCTCTCCTTCTTCAGTTTCCATCCATTATTCCTTGTCTGTCCTTCAGGTGCCTTATAAAATAGCTTGACCCACTCCTCACTGTGGCAGCCCCATAAATATTGGAAGACTGCTTTCATGTCTCCCCTGGTCCTTCTCTTCCCTAGACTAGTCATGCCCAGTTCCTGCAACCGTTCATCATGTGTTTTCATCTCCAAGCTTTTGATCATCTTAGATAGATTCAGTTTAACAGAGTTGGAAGGGACCTTGTCTGTCATCTAGTCCAACCCCCCACCCAAGCAGGAGACCCTACACTTTCTGACAGATGGCAGTCCAGTCTCTTCTTGAAACCCTCCAGTGACGAAGCTCCCACAACTTCTGAAGGCAACTTCTGTTCCACTGGTTGATTGTTCTCACTATCAGAAAATTCCTCCTTATTTCCAGGTTGAATCTCTCCTTCTTCAGTTTCCATCCATTGTTCCTTGTCCGGCCTTTGGGTGCTTTGGAAAATAGCTTGACCCCTTCCTCTCTGTGGCAGCCCCATAAATATTGGAAGACTGCTCTCATGTCTCCCCCGTCCCTTCTCTTCCCTAGACTAGTCATGCCCAGTTCCTGCAACCGTTCATCATATGTTTTCATCTCCAGGCTTTTGATCATCTTAGATAGATTCAGTTTAACAGAGTTGGAAGGGACCTTGTCGGTCATCTAGTCCAACCCCCCACCCAAGCAGGAGACTCTACACCATTTCTGACAATTTCTGTTCCATTGGTTGCCCAGTTCCCACAACGTTCATGTTTTAGTCTACAGTTCCCTAATCATCCAGCACTTTTTTTAGACTCTCAACATCCTTTTTTATAGTGTGGAGTTGAGTCTCCATCCTATAGCTCTGCACCACCATGGTCAACTATGACCTTGTTGGATCAAAATCATTTCTTCATTCTTGCCCCATCTTTCAAATCAAGGTTTACTTGTTGGTATAGCCTTTTCTTCTCCACTGGATAAGCAAACAGCCAGAACTTTCCTGATAACATACTGGATTCTGACACCCATTTTTTGGGGGGTGGGAGTGGAAATGTGTTGATGCTGTTGACTTTATATGGATGCAAAGATGATCTGGAGAAACATCTGAGCTTTAAGAATACCTGAGGTGAATTACAGAGTTACGTTATAAAATAGCTGGATTATTTGTAGTCCGGATTAGAGCCTAACCTGAAATCGGATATATTGAGGTAAACCATAGAGTTAATATATTTAGCTCCAGCTATTAAAGAATCCCTGTTGGATTTTAATGTGTCTGTATTAATGTGTCTGTATTAATATGTCTGTATTTAATGTGTCTGTATTAATAATGTAGCCAACCTTCCTTTGGCTCAGGGCAATTCGGGTTTTTGGCTGGCTGCCATTGTCTACCCAACCCTTCAGGCTTCCTTGTTGAAGATACAAATTTCTGAAACCTTCTTGAACTAACATATATCAGTAGTGGGTTCTAAAACCTGTTGCTACCGGTTCGCTCACATGCTCACGTATGCGCAGAAGAGTTCTGGGTGGGTAGAGCCTCCCGCTGCTGCCGCTACCGGTCCAATCAAGGGGCAACCCACCAATCGCCATCTCCCATCTCAATCCTTTTGACTGCCCTCATATAACAAGAAAGTCAGTTCAAATTTAAAAGACATGTCAGCTTAAGTACTGGAGGAATTTTAGAGAGCAAAAGTCAGGAAAGTCACCCTGAAAGATCAGGGTGGTCTATCAAGAAATCAAAAATCAAATCATCAGTTGCATAGGGTTTCAAGTAATAAACATTGCTCACAAGTAGTGGATTATTATTGAAGTAGGCTTAATTTAGCTAGTATTTGTCAAGACTGGCCTGGCTGCAAAGTCATCCAGAAATTCACTCATGAGGCTTTTTCTTTTGGGAGTACCTCAGCATCTCTCCATCTTCTAATATTTGATCTAGAACTGTTATTATTCTTGCAACCTGGATCGATGCATCAGAGATTTTACCTCAAAATCCAAGCTAACAAAGCCATAACAACTTATTCTGACTCAGGCCTCGTACTTGTACCGATCCTGCTTAGTTCAAATGAAGCCATGACATTTTTGGAGATCTGGAAGTCATCTCTTTGGGGTTTGTTCGTTTGTCCCATGTTTCCTGCATCAAGCAGATGGCTGAACTTGATAACAGATCTCATCTATAGTTCTATAATTACTGGCCTGTCTCTGTTGCCTTTATCTGCCTATTTCTTTGTGCTCCACCTCCCTGGCTGCTGCTATTGATACTTATTCAATTTTGAGTACTGCCATTGCTTCTATTTGACAGTATATCTCTCCTATACTTTTAGCAGCTGCCTAGTGTGACAGTGTACCTCTAGCTAAGTGGGAAATTGAGCAGCTGCTTGCAGAATCTGAGCCAATCTTCTGCCTATATCTCTTGGCTAGTGTTTCTGTGAGAATTGTGAGGATTGCATTAAACAACTTACACTGAATTAATTGTACCTTACTACCAGCCTTTTCTTCAAAGTTAGGAGAAAACAAAGCTGTCATTATCATCATCATAAGCAAAAATCACTTGTTAATCATCTAAGAGTCTAAAAGTACTTAAAAATTATCCATCTATTCATAGATATAATTTCTGAGAAACACATACATGTACACATCTTAAAATGATTTCTTTTCACATAGCCATCATCAGAATTCTGAAAAGGACCAGGCATGCTGCATGGGTTTTTTTACTTATTTTTGGCACAATCCTTTAGAGATGAGTCATGATATGATTCATTTGCTTAGTATTATAAACAATATTTCAATATCAGTCAAGATGATATCGCTGTTCCCTCCTGCTTCCTAAAGATTTTACTTCACTTGAACTTGAGGACATGGCAAGTCTCATGCTATTTATGTTAGGAATTATTAACGGTTTTTTGAACTAATGCAGCAAGAACAAAAGTTTATCTGAAGAATGTTATTTTGCTAAAGATTTTTTTTTATAATGGCCACGTTATATGTAAAATGTGTTACATATACAACTAACAAACATGCCATATTTTTGTTACTAATCCATCCTATTTTAAGAATAAAATTGTTATTTCTGTAGAATCTTAGTCATCTTTCTTTGAGAAGGTATTTAGGAGCCAGATGTTGTTACATGAAATCTTGTTATATATCATCTTTATCAGACTTCTTTAAAAGTTTATCTGTCATATTTATAAGAGATCTTCCAAAACAAAACAAGTAGAAGTTTGAAATACTTTAAAATACTGCACTGGTAAGGGGTATATATTGACAATTAATCATAGTTGAAAAGTTTGTTAGTATTCACAAAATATGCATGTCATAATGGTAGGCTAGTTTAGTGCTTCAGTACTTTAAGAAAATGTTTCATTAATTATATTTTCAATTTTGTAGGTAAAAAGTGGAACTTTAGCAAATGTACTGGACTCGTGTGCTTATGCTCCCCCTAACGTATGTGGATGAATTCAGCATTAGACCAGTTGCTCTGCAATAACATGCACAACAATCTAGAAAACAGAAGTATAAATTAAGCTTAGAAAGCATATTATGATAAATACGTATCTTCAGATATCCATAACAAAAGTGTCTATTTCACTTCCCCTCCTAAAATTACTGGAGAACTCCAGTAGATTTAGAGTAAGGAAAGTCTTTGTATGTTTGGTCACCTATCCCAATTTATTGGAAATTTGTGTGGCCAAATGAAAAAGCAATCCATTGAAAGGAATCTTGACTTTATTTGGTCAGAACCTAGGGTGGTGACTGGACCATTATCTTGCCATATTATCCAGTATTCCTTTAGGTGTGTGACCCTGATGGTGACCAAGGTGTTCTATAGGATGCAATCTCCCCTTATAGGCTAGATCTCAGAGTTCCTTTGGATAGCTTTATAATTCCATGAATCCAGGAGTTTAAGTTCTCATTGATGGCAGGAACATTGCTGGTAGTCATAAAGGAGGTTGTGGTGCAACCACTCCTTATAAGACTCTCCCTGGATCCAGATGTGTTAGAAAACTATGGTAATGCCCAGCCTCCAGTCTTTCTTTTGTAAATAATGTTGTTAATACAACAGTGAAGGATCAACTAAGGAGTGTGGATCATTTAGACATTTGCTAGTTGTGAGAGAAATATTTGTCCGGCAAAAAGGGAAACACAGACAAACCACAAACCACAAACAATAGATCTTACTTTGAAATTCAGAGGTTTATTCATGAGCAATTGAGAACATGAGAGAAAGCTGTAACAACTTACATTAACAACACATTGCAATGTGGTCCAGAGATGATAAGTAAGAGCCGAGGTGGCGCAGTGGTTAGAGTGCAGTACTGCAGGCTACTTCAACTGACTGCTAGTTCAGCAGTTCAAATCTCACCAGCTCAAGGTTGACTCAGCCTTCCATCCTTGCGAGGTGGGTAAAAAGAGGATCCAGATTGTTGGGGGCAATATGCTGATTCTGTAAACCACTTAGAGGGGGCTGTAAAGCACTATGAAATGGTATGTAAGTCTAAGTGCTCTTGCTATTCTGGTAGGGACCATTTGGAATCCTTCCCTTTCCCTTTCCCTTTCCCTTTCCCTTTCCCTTTCCCTTTCCCTTTCCCTTCCCTGCATGGAGGTAAGTGGCTGCTACTGAGTGGGGAAAGGAGTGAAGAATTGTGACATTAGCTAGAAACTGTCACAAAACATTGCAAATGAATATCATGTGACCACAACAACAGTTCAGCAACAGCTAGTGGCCCTAAAGAATCCACAACTTCCCCAAATTCCAATCCTATGGGAATCATGGGGACATAGTTAGCCCATATGAGGTACCACAGTTGAAAAGCTGTTGCCCTCAAATGCATCATTTGATCCAGTGAAAGGTGATGACAAAAAAGCATTTTAGTAATATGTAACTTCAATAATGATATCAATAAAGTAGACTTCTAATATTTCTTTTGGTGACTGGTTCTTGACCTGGCCCACTTCAAAGGGCTGACAAATCTTGAAGCTCATACCCCTATTTTTGATTACACCATTTGTCATATTGGAAAGATACTGATTATGGTTTATTTGAAACAAACCAGATTTGAATAAGGTATTATAAAAGGACATAAAGAGCAAACTAAGCTCCAGAAACTTTAGAATGAAAATATGTGGGGTAGGGATACAGGGAAAATATTATCTTTTCTGTTGGTCAATTTAGTAACTAATTACTAAATGCCAGTATTTTATTGTTTTAAGGTAAATATTCACCTGGTATTTATTAACACCACCATTAATTTAAGCAAAATTATGCAGATTACATCCCTTGGGTTTGTAAGTTATCCCTTTGTTATTTGTAATAAGAAATGTCCAAATTCATAATGTATTTGAGGTGAAATAGAAATAGATCTGGTTCTCTTGGTTTGCATAAAACACTGTATTAAAAATAAATCTTGGTACAATCATTCTTCTGTATCTTCCTTTCTGCATGTTCCATCAATGCAAATACCAGCATTTGAAACATCAAGAGAAATAAGGGGAAAATAAATTAAAAGAAGCCCAAGCTACAGCAAGGTATGCATTCCAATTTTGTGAAATGTTTCCAGAAATAATCCAAGTTCAGATGTTGCCTAATTCATACATCATTCATTTTCTCAAGAGGATGTTTCTTTTCCCATTCACCTTTATCTATAACAATACTATTTTGTCTCAAAGTATTTTCAATTTTTAAAGATAAATAAACTCTCTGCAAAGCAGAAAAAAATGCAAATAGTGAATATAATTACATTTGAAATAATCCAAAATCTCAAGACATTGAAGAGCTGAGTTTTGCATGCTTCAAAAATTATTTGAAATAACTGGTTCAGAGCTTGAACACAGTATCTCTGTCTACTCATTCAAGGAGGCCAACATTTTTCGGGCTTCCGCAAGTGGCTGATTAAAAAGTGCTGCTGCATTTTCAAGATTGTGCAGAAGCCTGAAAAAGATCAAGCTCTTTTAATGAGGAGTAGAAAGGTGCTATGCTTGTGCGAGGCACAAGCATTTCTTTTAACTCATTTTTGAATTAAGTAAGAGTCTCCTTAGAGGAAAGAATTCAAAAACAGAGATTGGGTCCTCAGGGGGGAGAGAACAAATAAGCAGGGTCTTCAAAACAGATTTTAAAGTAGAATATAGCCTTCAGCCCAATTTCAAGGGCCTTTTTCAGGCAAGCAACTCAGATATTGGCAAAAGCAATTTAGCCTGGTGCATAACAAAACAGAAGAAGGTTGCCATCCTTATTTGGAAAGTGTGCAAGTTGATATAGAGAGGAACACTTATTGCCAAATAGGATTTTAAGAACCACGGCGGTTAAAGACACTGAACTTGTCAGCTGGGAAGCTGATAACTTGGCTTCAAGATCTGAGCACTATGCAATGGAGTGAGCCCCCATTTCTTACCCCAGCTCCTGCCCACCTAGCAGTTCAAAAGGATACAAATGTGAGTAAATAGGTATCACTTCAGTGGAAAATAATAGCCTTGGTATTTTCGGACAATGCTGGCTCCCTCAGCTAAGAAACGGAAATGTGCACCACCCCATAGAATCAGACTCAGCCGAACAGGGGAAACCTTTACCTTTACCTTTTATGTTGCTTTCTAGCAATTATCCACTCTTATAACCTTGATTGGTGTCAGATTTGAGGTCAGGATCTTGGTGAAGCAGCCCAGTTGCATCATGATTTATGTATTGTGCTCTTCATTGCTTAAGAAAGACATTGCAACCAACATTCATTTTCATATAATATATTACACTATCAATGGTTATTAGGGACAGTATGTATAGGAAAAGCTAGTGTCGTGATTCATTTGTATTCCACAGTATTTACTCTGAAATAACAATACTGTATCTATTACTAACCATATTCCTCTCTTGAAAAAACACTAACTAAAATGGCGCTTCTGGGAAGAAATGCAAGGATTGCACTGTTGTGCTTGAATTGGAATGATATAAATTCTACATTTTATCACCTTGATTATAATTAAACAGGCTGAAAAAAAACATGGACTAGGGTTAATCAATGCTTGGCTGGATAAAGGCTTTAATATAAAATGCATTTGAAAGTCAAATATTTAAATGAAGTGCTGGCTCAGGTGTAATCTAGTTTTCCCATTTAATTTGCTAGGATTGAAGTTGTAGTCCTATCTACAATTACCAAGGAGTCAGTGTTGTTGTAAATAATGACTTATTTATTTCTCAAATTTATGTGGTAACCGTCTCACAAGAAGTGACTCTGGACAGCATACAGCAAATTTATATATACTGCATATAAGACAATAAATATGTCATAGGACAATTAATATGTCAAACAAAGTCATATTTAAAAAGACTTTTTTTAAAAGCACATAAGAGATTCGATTAGCAACAGAATCACCTCATGATCTCACATGAGATCTCCAGGACTGATGACAAAGCCAGGTTTTTAAGGGACTTCTGGAAAATAATGAAAAATGGAGGTGACCCCGCATCCATCAGGCAAACATCATGCAGAGAAGGCTCACCTCCACCAGCCTACCAAGTATAGAGAAAGACAGGACCTGCACCATGTTTCTCTTGCCAGCTCTGATGGGAAGGGCAGATGTAATCAGAGGGACGTGGTACCAAAAATACTCCCGTCCTAAGCCATGGAGAGCTTTAAGGATAAAAATCAGTACCTTTAATCAGACCCAGAAGCAGATTGGCAACCAATGCAGCTTACAGAGCTTGGCATGTCTCTAAAAGTATCATCCTAAGAGCCATGATGGCACAGCGGTTAGAGTGCAGTAACGCAGATTACTTCTGCTGATTACTGGCTGCCTGCAACTTGGCAGTTCAAATCTCACCAGGCTCAAGGTTGACTCAGCCTTCCATCCTTCCCAGATGGGTAAAATGAGGAGCCAAATTGTCGGGGGCAATATGCTGACTCCAGAGGTGGATTCCTCCCGGTTTGGACCGGTTCACCCAAACCAGTAGTGAACTGCTGGTGATGTCATGATGTTGTCACGGAACTGATTCGATTGGTGCCGGACCTTGGATGCTGCAATCTTTTTTTGATTTTTAAAAAAATCTTTTTTCTGAGCATGTGCAGAAGCCAACTGTCTGGCACTGTGAATGCGGTTGCCATCTTGTTTTTGGAGGGGGGGGTTGAATTTTTTTGATTTTTTAAAAAATTATTATTATTATTCTGAGCATCTGCAGAAGCCGAGTTTCTGGTACTGTGCATGTGATTGCCATCTTATTTTTTATTATTATTATTTTTCCGATTTTTCAGCATTGCACATGTGCGCACACGCAAAGCGCATGCGTGCCCATGAGGCACACCCATGTGGCGTGGGAGGAAGTGAACCGGCAATGAGGTAAGTTAGAACCCACCCCTGGCTGACTCTGTAAACTGCTTAGAGAGGGCTGTAAAGCACTGTGAAGCAGTATGTAAGTCTAAGTGCTATTGCTATTGCTATTGCTATCCCTCCTCTGAGCCCCATCCAGGTCTCAGTAATATCTGCCAGGTCAGCCCTTTTCATCAAAGATCGCAGATGAGAGAGACCTTATTACAGATTGACTTTAAAAGCAGCATCCAGAAACCAGGATCTCTGACAGTCTGCTGACAGGGACCGAGACAAGGGGACCAAAACACAAAATCAATATAAGACAACAGCCCCATGTTTCCTGAGAATGGTCTGCTTCCTCTCATGGAATTTATCAGCTTTTGTCTGAGGAAGAATTCATAGAATCAAGCTTTAGATTTCAAGTTTGAAACTATCTCAAGTGGTGATTTACCAGCAGAATGTATTTGGCATACCGGAATAAATTGGAATTTGTACTTGCCTAAGACATTGCTTCATAGGGGATAATATCCTGCCTGAACAAGCTGAATAATGAATTCCATGCCTTAGCCATAAGCTTTTTAGGAAACAAACTAGAACATAAAGGAACTAGGAGAAGAATTTGTTCTAATGTCCATTCTTTGTAGAGTCTATGAACATTACATGGATTGGGTCTTTCATGTACCAGTGATTCAACTGATGTCATTAAAAATAAAAATCATTTATATTTCCAGTGTGACACATTTGAGTTTGTACACACTGAGTAATGTGATATTCTGAAGATGCATTGCAGTAGATTAAAAAAACTAAAACAATTCAATGGAAAAATTCATTAAACATTGCCTATACGGCAGTCAATCACCATCATAGCTACTATTGATTTTCATTTGTCTCCAAAAGCCTAAATCAGCAACATATTTTATGGAAGAATCATGGCTGATTTGAGTCAATAAGGTCTATACTAAGTATGCGTGACAAACATGTTCTGGCCATTTCTTTTAAATGCATTTTCTTTCTCTGCAATAGCAATGCAGTTTAATGAGAGTTCACAATCTTTCAGGGTAACGATTTAGCATTAAAAAGAAACAAAACTTTTTTTTTTTTAAAGTTCTGTTTTAAAGAGTGCTACTTTTTCTCCTGAGATTTGAAATGCTCAAATGATGCTTTGGCAATATTACAATTTCAAAACTTTTTTATGTTTGAAAAGAAAAGAAAATGCAAGGAAACAGAAGAATATGTTTAAAATTAGGGAATGCAGGGGAAAAAAGGGAAGAAAAATATAGAAAGAATTTTGAAGTTTGGTACAAATACAAGTATAAAATACAATAATCTTTTCCTCTAAGATTAACCATAACACATTGTATTTCTGTAATCATATTCAATTGCAATTATAAAATCCTCAAATTAAAATGTAATTTTGTTTCGTGTGTGTGTGTGTGTGTGTGTGTGTGTGTGTGTGTGTGTGTTGTCTTGCCTGTCTGTGTGGGTGGGAACGTCTTAGAGATTCTTTAATTTACTATATTTATTTATTTATTTGTCAAGTAAGTATTGGTAATATACATAGATA
>JANHGD010004123.1:18956-29609 GCA_027560375.1 Imantodes cenchoa | reverse complement strand
AGATATAGATATAGATATAGATATAGATATAGATATAGATATAGATATAGATATATTTGCAGTAGTCTTATTTGCATGTGGGTGGACCCGTCTGGAGATGGTTAGAGGAGCAGTGTCTCAGTTTCTAAGACCATCAGAATTATGTGTTTTCCAAAGGTCTTAGGCAACCCCTGTGAAAGGGTCGTTCGACCCCCAAAGGGGTTGTGACCCACAGTTGAGAACCGCTGCTCTAGATAGATAAGGAAATGTCACTGAAACAATGACCCCATGGGGCACAAGTTGTCTATTCTGCTAGAGTGTGTTGTTCAGTTCAGCAGGTCTAGGTGCTAGACAGCCTAAACTGGATACACCATGTTTCAGTTTCTTGCTATTTCCCATCACATGAATGACTATCACATTTCCCCAGACAATATGGCTACTAATTCCTTTACTTAGATTAGGGGGAGGATAACTGTTAAGGTATTTAACCAGTAATGACATTATGATGAGCTACTGGGTGCTTGAATGAGGAAAAGAGATGGAAGGGAACAAGGGCATATTAGATCAAAAGCTATATACATTAATTCAAGCCACAAACTTTGATTAAGATTAAATCCACAAACACTCTAACCTACCATGCTAATCCTCTGAAGTGGGGTGGGAGTAGCAGCATCCCGAATTCTCAATCAACTTTCTTAGTAGTCAGAAACTGTTGTTCTTTATCTCAGTTAAACTTTAGCTTGCTAGTCTCCATCCAACCTGATATTGCATCAACTGCTTCAGGACACTGAGTGTTAAACAGGACGATAAAAGACATAGGGCAGCCCATGGCCAATATCTTTGACTTGCCACCTCTACGGTCCAGAGCCAGTACAAAATAATAATAATAATAATTCTCATCACAACCAGGTAACTGTGGAGCTTGTCTTAGTGCAACAGGAAGCCACCCAAAATATGGAGATGGGATAGACTGAAACAGTAAGTTTCAATTTGATAGTCTATCCAAAACTATGGAATCAAGGAGTGGCTGCTTTATCGCATGATATTCCCTGAAACAATTGTCTCCCCATTTTTACTGAAGCAGCAGCAGCAGCAGCAGCTGACCTTTCCATACCATCACTTTCTTCCCCAAAATACCCCCTGGGAAGGACATGAATACCACAGTTGCAGGTATATTGCCTACAGCTATTCGTGTCACCGGTAAAAGTGCTGAGATGTTGCATTTTCTACATGGACACTAATCTTGAGACGTGCAGTTCAATTCCTTCATTAATCCTACTTGCAGATTTTTTTTTATTTTATTTTTTGTTAATATTGACATTTGATGATGCCTGGACAGGTACGTCACTTTCCTCATTAGAAACAGACTAATTTGGGATGAAAATATTAATTATTAAAATATGGAAATAATAATGCTAATTAGGATCAGTTATTCAACCAATAGCAAACCGTGCATCATTGTAAGTGGGATATTTGCAGGGTGATTACTTTTGTAGAAGGACTGTGAGGAATGTTGGTCAGTCTTGCGTCTGAAGCGAAAGATAGAATGTATTCTAATTCAGTGTTGCACTTAGCAATAAGAATGAGTTACAACTATTAGCTTTATGGATAGAAAGTGGGAGAATGCACTTGGAGCTTTTCGAACCAAAGGGCGTAAATCTCCCCAAGCTCTGTTGGTTTATTTATGGGCACTCAGTAAATGAGTTGACAGCACATGGGAATTAAATTCTAACTCCCACCCCTTTGCAGACATAACCTATAGTACAGAATTATGTGAGCTGTAATCTAGATCAGGGATCTCCAACCTTGGCAACTTTAAGACATGTGGACTTCAACTCCCAGAGTTCCTCAGCCAGCAAAGCTTGAAGTCCACAAGTCCACAAGACCCAAGGATCTCGAGAACCTCATGGCACCATTTTTGTTCTATGAGTATCCTCCAGTTTTTATCTACTGTAATTGTTTTTATTTATTTTTCACATTTTTGAACCACCCATCTCCCTAATTGGAGAATGGCTCTCATGTTTCTTTATTATTGGGCATACTGATAGAGCTTAAGATTGATTGCTGAAGTCTAATACATCTGTAGGCACTAGCTTGCTGTATCTATCACTACTTACTGCTGCTCGGGAATGCAATAAAACCTTGCTTTCCCAGTTTTCTTTCATGTCTAAGAAGCCAATCAGTCTTACTGTACAGTAAGTTTTAGGAAAAGAGATCCTTGGGGCAGGAAATATTCTAAAAATGAAAATGTTTTCATGAGTATAAGAGACATGTTCAGATTGATAGAACTTCATTTCTCAATTTATTTCATTTTATTGCTGAAATATGCCCTCAAGATAACTAATCTAACTATGTATCTATTATCCATTCGTCTACCAATCCATCCATATTCTAAACAGTTAAAGATAAAAAATATGACTCATAACTTTTTATTTTATTTTTTTCTGATCCAAGGAGATTATGATGATCAGGGACTAAAAGGGTTAATTGGTAAGGATGAATTAGGAATGTGTTAGAAGATCAGGGACAATGTTACTAAATGTCAAGCCTTGAAACGAGATGATGAAACAACAGAAAACAGGAAGATAATATTGCTCTAGTAAGGATTAATTGCAACTTTTATTCCTTTGGCTCTCAATGTTGCCAAGTTTTAAGAGCCATCAGCATGAGGCAGCATGACCAATAAGATGCAAAGATTGGGGTTAGGTTCTTTGCCTAAGGTGAAAATAATTATTTCCCCAACACAATTCTCATTGAATTCCCTTCAGCAACATTTAGACTAGTGAGTCCCCCCTGAAATTTGAAGTTTCCACCCTACTGGTATTTCAAAGGGCCTTAAAAGATCTTTCTTCTTTGTGTTCTTTTGTTTTTTTTTAATTTTTCTTTGTTTTTAAATGTTTAAAAGTTTGAAACCCCCCCCCCCCCCGAGTTGCGATGGGTCAGGTGACATGTGCATGATTGCTATTGTTGAAATGAATTAGGAGATTATTACAGTAACTTAATTATTTTCAGTTTAGGATCTGTATATTATTGTGTATATTAGGGAGGAAGGTTTCTGAATATCTTTTTAACAGTTTTACAATGAAGTAGCAAGAGTTTCCTATTGAAAATGTAGAAACTTGTATGTAACTGCGTTCTTAATGCCTATTCACAGTTCAACAGGTGGAAAGCTATGCACTAATGAACTCTAATTTAGGTAGATGCTAATAATCTGCACTTCAGTGGCTTACCCCACAGGGCAACACAGAGATAAAAAGATTGTTGATTAATATGTCAGTAGCTACTGGCACAATCCCACATCTACCATTTCAATTTCTCATCTGATAATCATGAGTTATGGCTAAGGATAATTTCCAATGTCCATTTCTCTTTGGGGAAATTTGGAGAAGCAATGGGAGACAAGTAATCTTCTGGTATAACATTAACACACTAAGTAATGGAAATGATGATTATCAATTTCACATTGCAGAATTCATGTCTTGTCATAATGTTGCCCAGAAGCTGCAGTGACTATCTGAGGCCGGGATCAGGACCATGGAAAGCTCCAACAGCATAAGTAGCACCAGAAACTTTGGAATTTGATTCAGTCTTTCATATCTCCAGATTCAAATTTCAGGAAATCTTTGTGATTAGCACAATTCTATCCTCTGATAAATTCCCCCAAACTTTTTTTCTTGCACCCTGTGTGGGAAGAGCAGTCCTTTGCAGCAAGAGTTGCTAATTTGAAAGCAAGTACTTCAGGTTCTTTGATTAAGGATACTACCTCTGCCTTGGCAGTATTGGGCTGGTTTGGTTTCCTCTAACCTAATAAATATGGATAATAAGAAGGTCAAAAAATATATTAGCAAAGATACAGAATGGGCTTTTCCTGCAAGCCCAGGTTCTGCATCTATTTTTATATCTCACATGAGCAGGCTAGACACATACCCAAGCTATTTGCACAGAGCTTTTAGACCAGAACCAAGATCAGAAATCTTTCAAAGTGAGAAGTAATCAACATGCAGTGATGACATTATATGTAAAGGACTTGTCACTTTAGAAGATATTTCAGGAGTTCCTTATTATGTAACACCAGTTAGATTAAAAATTGAACTCAAAGAGAGAAATTATCAACTTACTCTTATAGCAATATTTACTACTGTGAAAGTTGCTGTGGCATGGTAACTAAGAGTCTCCAACGGTAAATTTCTACCAGATTCTATTTTTTCCATATAGCCATATAAAAATAAGATGCAATATTTATTAGACCATTTCCCATACTTGTACAATTCAATATATTAGTCTTTCATCCACAGCTTCTCCCTATTATTTCCACCAATTCATCCTGGTTCTTGAATGCCCCACCCAATCCCTTGTACCCAGCTCTTTCCCTGTTTTGGTGGGCATTAGGGAAAACATTAGGTGGACCTTGCCTTTCCTGTATAGGAAGGGCAATCTATAATACTTGACTCACTGGAACTGCTCTAGTGATGAAACTCCCAGGAAGAAGCAGAAGATCTTCACATGTATACTTTCTGTAACAGTTCCATTGAGATGCCTGCATGGACTAAGCCTCTGATTGTCTCCATAATCTAATATTGGTGTTTATAAGAAGTACTGATTCTGAAGGAAGAGGGGACTAGTTTGCAAGAGATAGAATTATTATTGTGTGTGCTCTGTTGCAGGGATGGATTCCACTTACCTTCGCCACTGGTTTGCATTGTGATGTTGTGCGCGGGTGTGCGTGCTGTCGTGCATTTTCGCTTCTGCGCATGCTCACTAGCCCAATAGAGCCCGAAACACTGCTGAGGAGCTGGTCAGCTATGCTTCGGGTGAAGAAATAAAGCTCAGGATTAACCCGCAGGCAGGCAGGAGGGCTTTTTTTTCAAGTAGAAGAAGAGGAAAAGCAGAAGGCAGAAAAATTCACCAAAAATTCTAAAAAAAAGAAGGCAGAACCCACAGACTAGCACTGACCAAACCAGATCTGTGACGCCATTGTCATGTCACCAGCGGATTGCTAACAGTTCAGGCAATCTGGTCCAAACCGGGAAGAACCTACCCTTGCTCTGTTGGGACAAGAAGAAAAGGAAGCAGAAAAAATAGAGGGAGATGCTTGAGAAAAAACCAACTCCTGCCAGAGAATAAATGGCAATTCTCCTCCCCCTTCTTCAAAAATGAGATCCCAGACAAGAAAAGTTGGTTATGTGGAAAAGACTCAAGAGAAGATCTTTCTACCTCCAGCTGAAGACATGGAAATTCCTGCTGAGATCCGTGGCTGAGATCCATGGATGAAAAGAAGGTTTGAAAAGTTAAAGGGAAAGAGAGAGATTTTGCCAGCTTCCATTATGAAACAATGGAAATGGAACCAGGGGCACAATGCTTACCAATGTCAGCTGGAGTAAAGGAGAAGCAAATGTTTCTGTCACCTCCAGATCCATAGGGCATGGAAAAAAGACAAGATAGTTTAAGGATTAATGAGGTGAAGATCTTTGCTTCTCATATTGGAGAAAGTCAACATGTAAACAAGAGGCAGTTGGCAAAATTTTTCAAGGCAGGAGAACAAGTGCCAATTGGCCATTGACTCAAAAAGGCAAAAGGAAAGGACTCAAGTTTAAAACCTTCGATATACATATGGAAAAAATCTACTGTATTTATTCAATCTTTTTGAGTCTGTTTGGAAATATGGAACAGGGAAAAATCTAATCACCATGAAGCCTTGAGCAACAACACAAAAGAAGTTTGTCATTGCTGACTTCTGTGATTTTTTTTCAACTTCCTAATCTAGATTTCAGGTTTGGAATTTCCGAATGAATTCCCTTTGTAGACCAGCCAATCTGTTTAGCTTCTGTACCCAGACAGCCAATATTGCCATCTGCTGACTTAGGAAAAAAAAAAGTAAAATCATCATAAGCAAAGGTTACATTATTCTATAGCAGGGGTGGGGAACTATGGCCCTTTTGTGACCTATGGACTTCAATTTCCCAAATTCAAGATTTAGCATGGCTTGCTCAGTAATTATGGGAGTTGAGGTTCACAGGTCATAAAGGGGCCATAATTCGCCACCCCTGTTCTATTGGGTTACATTCTTTACATAAGTTGATGTGGTGTGAATTCTAGGCTGGCAAAATCAACTAGACTGTTGATGTCTTGTTTCATCTTCAGTGACTTCAATGAACACTTGCCAATATCAATTATTTTATCAACTATGTGCTAGTTAATAGCAAGCGTGATGTTGTTTAACTGTAGTTCTAATACCCCTACTTCAATAATTTACTGACATTTTAAAATGTTTATATTGTTCATGGGGTTTTAAAAATTATTTTGTATATTATCATTGTACTGATGGTATTATCATCATCTTAAGAAAGTACATCAGCACCATAAAAGTCATAATAGAAACCAAATAATGATTTTTTTAAATATACACAGGCTCATTATGATAGGAATAAAACTTTACTGATGTTACTGTTTCCAAAGATCTGTATGAATATTATTTTCTATGACATGGTCTGTTATTCTATCAGTCAGTGGTTTGCTCTCTTGTTTAAAACAATTCTGTTCTCGGCATCAACCCAACATTAAGATTTTTGGATCGGACACAGCCATTTCCTTAGTGACCTTCAGACTTGATCTAGAAAGAGTTTAGTCTGCAGTATTCCACAATGCCCTAACAAATGAATGTGATGAATCCTTCTTTAAAATCTTAATGTGCAAGTGAATAAACAGACACAAAATACAGCATTTAGTTTCTTATTCTAAGTATTCATCCATTGTATATGCATTATTGAAGTGAACTTAACAACTGCTTTGTATTATCAGCCTAATTACAATTTCAAATCCAACAATAATTTATTGTGGAAAATTCAGAAGCATGGCACAATGCTTAGAAGTTAAGAAGCATTCCACGAGAATGTTTATATGAATTTATCCAATTTGCACTTCCCAAACCTGTCAGTACATGAATGCATGAATATCAAGTCCACATTTACAAGAATTTTCAGTTCCTAAAGTATGTGCATTAGTGAAAACAATGAAAAAAACTATAGATGGCGGGAAAAGGATTTGCAAGAAAAAAATGCATGTTAAATGAAAGCATTATAAAATACATGTATGTAAATAAGGAAAATAAACCATGTGTGTTGAAATTTGTTTCCAAGGTACTAAAGTGATGGGGTTAGAACAAGTAGCACTTGAGCAAAGTTGGGATTGGAATATATATTTATTTATTCATATTTCTTAGCAATTTAAATTGACTGAAGCAATCCCAACCCAGATTTTACATAATATTAAATTCTTTAGAAAAGCTGCAGTTACTTTTGTGGCAATGAAAGATTTCAGTAAGCTTCAGGTTAATTTTTTTGGGGGTAGTGGCAAAATTATTGTAAGAAAAAACAGAACATATCATCTCCAACAATTAACACCGAGATAAACATGTGTTAAAACCAGATAAACAATCAAGCAATAACTATGAACAGGGAGACCATATGCCTAACAACACTGGCAAGACTAATCAATTTATATAAACAGGGAGAAAACCCCATACTCACCCACACTGACAATGTTACCTAGTCTGGTAATGAAATATCTACAAGCAAACAACAAACTTCAGGGAGCACTAGGGACCCTAGAGAGAATATAACAAGGGGTGGTACCAAAGACAGTCTTTTCTGTCAACTAGTAAGTTTTAGTGGTTCAGTTTAAAAGTATAAAAATATGTTTGTGAAAAGGAAAAATATATATAGCAGACTATACAAATAAACAATTTAAGTTGCAATAGAAGCTCCTGTTAAAAGCAAGTCCTGAAGCAAGTTATGAGAAAAGGTTGAAAAATGTTTTCCACCTTGCTCAATAAAATATAGCCCAAAAAATCAGCTCTTGTTCCTTTTTTACCCACCATGAATGATAAAATGTAATGTCCAAAAAGATTTTGCTTGGCTTTTTGAGGAAGACTGCTAAAATAAGCAAACGCAACTGAGTGGCACAATATCCTTTTGATTACAGCATCAGTTCATAAATTTGCAGAAGTACCTGTCAGACATTGATCAGTAACTAGCCCATTTGCTGGAGGAGGGCGGGAAAATGAGAGAAAGCCAAAACAAGCAGACTTAACTTATTGGTGCACAATTTTTTGGGTGAGCCAAAAAGGAACAAGAGGTTTCCCTTTGAGTAATTCCCCAAGTTGTGTGTTGGTGGGCAAGTCATTATCTCTCATTCTCCTCTCCTTGCAGAAGGGAATATAAACTTAGCAAACAAAATGAACTAAACTTCTTACAGCAGAAATATATCTCTCTCCTTCCCTCCGTCCCCCTCTTTCTTAGCTTTTGAGGTAAATGGCAGCCTCTAATTTTAGGGGTGATAGGGGTTTGTGTGTGTGTGTGTGTATGTATGTATGGTCCCAAGCCATGAAAAGTTTTAAAGGTGAAAAACAGCACCTTGAATTTCACCCAGAAGCAAATCAGCAACCAATGCAGTTCCCGCAGGAGAGGTGATACATATGCACACTGAGGTTTGCACAAAACCATGTGGGCTGCTGTGTTTTGCACCAACTAGAGCTTCCAGATGCTCTTCAGGGGCAGCCCCATGTAGAGCGTGTTGCAATAGTCAAGACAGGAGGTCTTGCACAAAGGCTCTTCTGACCATGACTGTCACCTGCTCTTCAAGCAGGAGTCACGAGTCCAGGAGAACTCCCAGATTACAAACAGGGTCTGTTTGGGGCAATGCCACTCCATCCAAGACCAAAGGTTGCAATTCTCCATGGGCCAAAGAACCCCAAACCCAGAGCCACTTGGTCTTGCCAGGGTTCAATTTCAACCCATTGCTCCCCTAACAATCTCTAGGTAATGCAAGAGGGATGTCATGGCATTGCTTAATTCACTATGGGTCAAAACATAGAGCTGAGTATCATCAGCATATTGATGATATCTCAGTCCATGGTGATAATCATGGACTGAGGATAATCTCACTCAACGGCTTCATGTAAATGTGTATATACACACATACATAAAGTACATTAATACATATTATTTTGAAGAAGGCAACACTATAAGTGTGTGTGATTTTTTTGATTTTGTGCAATTCAGTTTTGAATGCTTCGCTCATTGTAGTTCTTTATTTTCCCATTGGAATTAAGTGGGAAATAATACTGCTAACATTTGACAATTTGACATCAAATCTTGGCAGTGCAAATCTTTAGCAGCTGTTAAATATTCTCAAGGGCTTTTCCCTATTTTACTATTCCTGTAAGGCTACAGTACATGATTCAGCTGACCCAGTCTACTATTACTCCTAACCCCCATTGAAGTTGTGGCAAGTGATCAATACAGTGCTAAGTAGCACCAATAACATTGGAAGCTGTGGTCTTTACTGAGATCTCAGTCTCTTTTGCAGAATCTCTCTCCCTCTCTCTGTTTTTCTCTCTCTTTCATACACACACAAACACACACAGCTGAGGAAAAACCCAAATAAAACTTAACATTTTAACATTAACAGTCTCGCTGGGATTGCATCTACTATATAGAGACTGTACAGATGGATGAATCTCTAAATTCCAGCTTTCATGACTGTGTTTCATGGCTGAATGAAGGAGGATTATTGGACCCCAAACAATCCTTGGATTGTTTTTTTTGTTCATGTGTCCTGCAATGCCCACTCTTGACTCAGTTAATAATATTGAATGATCCCAAGTTATAGCTTAGGAATAAACTGCAATGACTAAAATATATTTACATGAGAAAATTGCAACAATTATAATATTTTCTAAAATAGAAAAAGGGAAAAATGTATCTACCTAGTGTTATTACAAAACTATAATACCCAAGAGAAAATGGGGAAATTGAAAAAAAAATTGATGCATCAGTCCAATTAGCTTTAGCCAGGACTTTTTGTTCCATTTTTTCAAAAGCTGATTTCTTGGACCATGGGAGGGAAGGGCAGTAGAAGAAGTGAAGAGGATTGCACTGGAATTTAGACAACATCTGGCAAGTTTCCCTTTAAATCAATGTTTTCTGAGAAAGGCCAGTTCACCCCTTAATTAAAGGAGGGAAGGGTAATCAGTTATTATTTCTTCCACATTCTCAGCAGATTCTCCTAAAGAACAGATCCATCTGCCCAAGGCTGTCTATTAACTCTTCTGGCTTGTTTCATTAAGCTTTTTTCCCTCTAGAATTGATTATTCCTTATCCTAGTCAATCCTTCTTTATTTGCTTAAGACTTCCTCTTTTGAAGACCTAGCAGTATTATATAATTTCCTCCTTTGAACAGCTACTTCTTGTTAAATGCAGATTTTCCTCCTTCGTTCGCAGCTCAAAATTATTTTTATCTACAGCTTCCCTTCTTTAATCCACCTTTATTTCCACTTCCCTACATTAATTTAATATAGCCTGATTTTCAATTTCACTGTTTTATTTGGAAGTACCTTTGCCCAATTTCCTTGACTAATTTCAATTCTTATCTTTTTCCTGCATCTATTGCTATGTCATATTAAAAAATAAGGACATATCTGTTATTAAAGCATTAAGACCAAGTTACTCGATAGTCCAAGAGTTTTTCTGCTGGATCTTCTATTCATTATTATGTGTCAAACAATAGCAATCGCAATAGCACCTGGACTTATACACCGCTTCACAGTGCTTTACAGCCCTCTCTAAGCGGTTTACAGAATCAGCATATTGCCCCCAACAACCTGGGTCCTCATTT
>JANHGD010004122.1:266507-279691 GCA_027560375.1 Imantodes cenchoa | reverse complement strand
TTGAAGGCTGTGAACCGCCCTGAGTCCTTCGGGAGAGGGCGGTATACAAATAAAATTTTATTATTATTATTATTATATAATGCATTGGGCAATATAAGCTTGTCTCTGGGGACTAAATGTGAGGGAACATCCTGGGAACATATTCCCAGAGGCTGTTTGTGCCACGGTTAATTGTAAATAGGGAAAGGGCCATAGTCCACAAAAGCAGCCCTTTCCTGTGCGTTGACATGTTGCACAGACAGCTTGTGGAGGATTGATGTCACAAAACGCATACAGGCAGCATTCCAGATAGCCTTCAAGTTGTTTTTGATGAGGATGGACCGGTGCTATCCCTCCAGTCCCCAAAATGGCTATAATGCACCACCATGCAAAGAAAAACTGTTGGCCGCGTATTTTTAAACGGCGGTTAGATTTATTCATGTGTATGAGGTCTTTTAACAGTACTTCTGGCTTCATGTCTTCAGCAAGTATGCAAACACCTTATGGGAAGAAAGTCACTCTGAGCCAGAGGGTTTTTTAAAGACAGCTTTAAAATCAGAATTTTTGGAGATCACCCGCTGGACTGCTGGCATGTCTTCTCCATGTCCCTCTTTCTTCAAACATTTGCTAGCTATTAAATCACTCTTGTCCCGATAAACAATGACCCTTAAGGAAACAAATGCTGTCGGGTTCTCTCATTCTTCAGCTAAGGCTAGCAGTTTACTCTTACCTATACTCAAATGTGCTTACTATTCTGCCTTTACAGTTATTTTGACTGATGAAGAGGTTCAGAGGAAAAGAGAGATGATCATGAAGAGGAAGGAGGAGGAAGCTCTCAAGGAAAGCCTGAAGCCCAAATTGCAGGAGGAACAACAACGAGTCATTGAAATTCTTCTTGAAGCCCACCGCAAAACTTACGATCCCACTTATTCAGATTTCTCTCAATTCCGGGTAAGGTCTGCTTGCTTTTTTCTTTTCTTTTCTTTATACAGTACTTTACTATTGTTGTGAGAAGTAGGACATCTGCTGGTGGGAAAAAAATGAATATTTTTCAACTTTGTAACTTTTCTGAATTAGTGATTCAAACGCTTGTCCACATCCCACCTAACAAAAGTAACGTGAAAGTAAAAGCAGATTCAAATCTACACTTGATTATAAATAAATAAATACATTAAAAAGCAAATAAAAAGAAAGCAAAAAAGAAATAAACACAAAGGGAAGCCTTGATGGACCAATAAGTCTTTTTCCGCACATTGGTTTTCCATGTTTCTGTTATGAAAGAACTATTCAGTGTGTCTTTTAAATTGGATCCGTGTCCCAGATTGAAGCTCTCTGGCTGAGTCACTGGGTTTAGAACTATTCCAACTGGAAATTATTTTTACACTAAGTTAGCATGAAATACATCTGTAAATACAGGTAGTCCTCAACTTAACAACAGTTCTGTTAGTGACTGTTCAAAGTTACAATGGCATCGAAATAAGTGACTTACGGCCATTTTTCAGACTTATGACTGCTGCAGCGTCCCTGTGGTCACATGATCAAAATTCATACACTTGGCAACTGACTCATATTTATGACGGTTGCAGTGTCCTGGGGTCATGTGATCACCTTTTGTGGCCTTCTGACACGCAAATTCAATGGGAAAGCCAGATTCACTTAACAGTTGTGTTACTAACTTAATAACTACAGTGATTCACCTAGCAACTGCGGCAAGGAAGTTTGTAAAATTGAGCAAAACTCACTTAACAAATATTTCACTTAGCAAAAGAAATTTTGGGCTCAATTGTGGTTGTAAATTGAGGACTATCTATATACCCCAGTTGGATTTACAACTGTACCTCTTGGAGAAATTATTACGTGTATTTGTGACTAGGCTTCAGTTGGTGATAGCTGCATTATGTGGGCTGCCTGATATGGCTTAATCACGATCTGTCCTTGACAGAACAAAATAGGGGAAAGTCCCCTTAAGCAGAGTGAATAACCAAGTAACAGGCCTCTTGAGGGGCCCCATTATTCTACCTGTGCAAGCTGCCTTTCTCAGCCACACATAAATCTTTGAATAACGAAGTTTATCAGTTCTGAGGGAAAAAGAGGAAGAAGAAGATACTTGTGGCTGAAGTAGCCGCAAGTGTTTCCTGTTCCATCACAAGAACAAAACAGCTTTGAGTTGAGTGATGCACATCAGGCGTCAGAAGAACAGCTGAGGTAGATAGGAGAAGTAGAAGAAAGAGAACAAACTGTGGATGACTCACGGTTTTGAAAACCTGGGGTTAGTTACTCTTGTTTTTGTGATATTTCCCAACAGACTCCCACTCCCCCTTACTTCTCTCTTACTAGTTTTCTGAGCAAAACCAGTATTTCCAATATAGGGTGATTAGCCTCTTAATATCGTCTGCTTTCTCAACCTGAAGATCGAATAAATGCATTTTACTTTCAACCAAGAGGCTGCAACATACATTTTTTCAAGATTATTATGCAAACGAGATAGCAGTTGCAGTGACTATTTGGTTCAGAATATGCTGATTTCTTAAAGAATCAAGTAATAAAAAATGTTAGGGCAAAATAGGAGAAGGAAGAAATATTAGGTATGTTCTCTGCCTTGAGCTATTTATAAAAATAATAAAGGAGAGATTAAAAAATTTAAAATCCTAGGATATCAGAGCAGATGAGAGTCTTCTCTTTGGTGGTTGTTCTAAGAAATGGATCCATGGAATTGGACAACCTTCACTAGACTGGATAAACAGGTGGATAAAAGCCTCAGGGCACCCTTTTCCTCACAGTAAATTACCTCCCTTAATGAACTAACTTTCTAATAACTAGAATCAGGATGAAGGTATGACGAAAGCAGCAGGCTACTATCAAATGGTACCCTTTCTGTTTCAGCCTCCTGTAAGACAAAATGAGAACAAAGAACATTCAAGTAGATCTTCTTCTAACATGACACCAGGTTTTTCCTTCTCGGATGACTCTTCAGATGCTTCCAGCTTCTCTTCAGGTAATACACAGAGTGCGAATCATATCTAGCAGTCCTTTGCACAGAATTAATCCAAAGTTAATGTACAGTATAGCAACATGCCACAGAGTAAGTTGACCTGCATAATATGGGGGAGAAGGGGACAATCTGTTTACTACTTTGGGGAGACCACTAATTACCAAATTTAATGCTTCTGCTTTTTCACTTTCATGGATTGTTCCACATTCACAATAGTCCTGTTATCCATTTAGAATGTTTTTACATAGTTCATTCCTGCAAGATGAAAGGCAAATAAATACCTATTTGATTAGCATCTCCAATAGATTCCTTCTCCTTCTCTTCCCCTCAGGAAACCTAACATAGTCCTATCAATTTTAGAGTACTTCTGTTCATACAGTTCTTAATGCCAACACCTTTTGTTGTAACCATTCCAATTTTCTTTTACTGGTGTTGTGGAAAAATAAAAGAAATTCTAGGGAATCTCAGAAAGAGTTCTATAAGAAAAGGGCCCATGATAAATACTCCCTCTGGCATCATATCAAGATGTATTGTGAGGACACTTCAACGTGGCCAGCGTTCCATCTCCATAATCTTCAAAGCGGTTCCTACAAAGCCTGTGATTGGACTAGTTGTAGCTCTTGCATGCATGGAGGTCTAGCCTGTCCGCTTTCTACCTGAACAATATACAAGTGTGGAAACTGAGTGTCAGCCAAGAGCATTTTCCTTGTTGTGTTGCATTTGCCTATGGTGGAGGAGGAAGGAAAAAAAACAGCTGGTTGGGTTGGACGAGCACCACAATCTTTGTGTGAAGGCTATGGCACACTACAATGCCTGAATGAGAGAAAGGGGCACCAGGAACTGGGAAGTGAGGATTGATGGGGATTTCTGCCAATGGAAAAACAACCCGCATCCATCGCAACCCCATGAAGTTGGCACAGCTGAAGTCTTCAAATGAACATTTTCTTTGAATGTTCTTAGACACCTTGTGTTGTCTTTATTGTATTCTGGAGTTTGGCACAGAATGTTTTATCTTAATGTTATCCATTCAAAGTCCATCAGGATTGGCATGTGAAAAAACACTGGATATTAACAGATAATTTTGTATATTTAGGAAAATGATGCAGAAAAAAGTCAGCTTGGCTCGAACATTTGGGACAATAGCATGAAGCACCACTGCAGCAGCAGCACCAGAGCTCAATGTGGACATGCCTTGATTCTGTGTTCAGACTTTGAGCTTGATTTTGTGCCAAAGATTGTACTTTTAGAAATATATGTATGTAATTTGTTATGCTGCACTGCAATGGCTATTGTCTAAAAACCATTGTAGGTATGGTTAGAAAAGAATAGAGCAGTAGATTAAAGTGAAAAACTGGAGTATGCTTTTAATCATGTGGATAGGATCCAAAAATTGGACTCTGAGGAATTCTACAGTCTTAACATTTTTGATCTCACAGAATTACTCGTTTTGGATTCTTTGGTTTTGCTTGTTCCCATTGGAGTGTGACCAGCAGTGGCTTTCAAGTCAGCCTAGGGACAGCAGGGTCCTGTCCACTGCAGTGGCTCCTCGATTTCACCTTCACAATATGACTCTCGATGCAAATCAATACAGAACATAAAAGAAAATAACAAATAGTAATCGTCAAGTAGCCCAACTAATGCTGTGTAAAGTCTAAAACATTTAACCTGTCATGCTGTAATGAGTGGTGCCTTCCCTGCTGGTGTGAGATAGGGTCTAAGCTGTTTCCACCTCCCCTTTTCCACCAGAGCCAATGATGCTTTCCAGTCTGGAATTGAACGATGACAGCTCATCCATGTCCATTGATTTCTCTCACCTCTCCATGTTGCCTCACCTTGCTGATCTTGTTAGCTACAGCATCCAGAAAGTTATTGGATTTGCTAAAATGATTCCAGGGTTCAGGTAAGGAGATGTAGAAGTAGCTTCAGAACTCTTGCCTGCTTTTTTCCTTAGAGGTGCATATTTGTGTCTGATTTGTCATACTTAAAATAAATATATATCCATGCACAACACCACAGAACTTTCAAGACTTCAGAATCTGCAAAGGCACACAAAAGATAAAAATGGGTCACCTTAAAAACCAAATAAAATCTTGACACAAACCGTATAAATAAATATTATTGTTCCTCAGTCAAATTGAATTCCTACTTTCAAAACAGCTCTGTCTTTTTTAAGCCTTGAAATCCATTAATAGCTGTTTATTTGGGAGGTGACAAAAGGCTTTTTAACCTGTTGCTGTAGGCAAGGGCTAGCATGCCACCTTGGTACTTGGTAGAGACCTTGAACAGGGCATCTCAGATTCCCTCTTAAATAGGAGCAAGGAGACTGGGAAGAGTGCTGTGTGTGTATGCGCATACATGCCTGCAGAGAACCACTGTGGCCAGAGGTTTCCCATAGGTTTGCTGCTTTTATGAATTGAGTTAAACACTGTTGACAAGAAAGCTTTGTGGAGCTCTACCTGCTGCAAAAATCCTGCCTAGAACCACATGTCTCTTTCCAAAACTTTTTGTGATTCTTTTTTTCCCCTTTTTTTTTCTTTTTTGCGGCCCCACAAGATTTGTATCATGAATCCAGGAAACACTCATCACTCTCCTTCATGCTCCAAAGAAACTTTCTTTAATCAAATCCACAGCACTGCATAGCCCAGTTGTGACTGCCTTTTAATTCAGTGTGTGAACTGTGTTGCTAAAATAGCCATATTAAAGTGACGTGAAAGTTCTGTCAGAACATCTCGTCCATGACCCCTCATTCACACTGGTAAAGCCATCATTTGAGGCTCCAGTGAATTGTAAGCAGAAATGTTTGCAATCAACTTAGGAGTTTGTCATTGTTTAACTGAGCTTATGTTTGGGCATGGCCTTCCAAGCTGTTGTACAAGATCAGTTTATACTAAGAGAAATAGCATCACGGTGGGGAATAAAGATTCATCGTAACTAATCCTGACTTTACAGAATGTTATGATGATGGACTGGTTGACATCTGAGTTTCATATTCTCCTTTTTTAAATACAGAAGTCTATCAGCGGAGGATCAGATTGCTCTCTTGAAATCCAGTGCCATTGAAGTGATAATGCTCCGTTCCAATCAGTCGTTCTCCCTGGAGGATATGTCCTGGACTTGCGGCAGCAATGACTTCAAATACCAAGTCAGTGATGTCACTCAAGGTATGGCCTGTATGGTAAAGCAGAAGATAGCCCCAGAGCAACCGCCTCATGCCAACTCTGTTTTCCTTCAGTACTTTTAAATACCTCTTAAGATATATAGAAAATGTGTCCTAAACCTACATAAGGTTCGGGTTAGGGCAAATCACAATGGCAGGCAGTATTTTATGAATTTTTTTACAGCTGGTAATATTAGAAAGAATTAATGACAGTGGTCTATCTGAGAATGAGAATTGGGTTTATCCTTTCTTTAATCATTTACAGCCTATTTATAACATAAATTTATAACATTATTAAATTATTATAAATATTTATATAAATAAAATATAAATAAAATATTTATAACATAATTAAAATATACAACATGCTCTGGAGAGTCCAGAGTATGATACCATTGTCTTTCGAGACTGAAGGATGCCAATGCATAACATGATGAATAATGAAAAATGTACTGATTTACTCCTTGGTAGTTAATCCTGATTTGCCATCTCCTCTGTGTGGCATAGGGGTTTTGTGCAATACCTTGTGATTGCAGCAGCTATGACTGACAAGCCCTTCTTACACAATCACCATTCTTATATTACATGCCCTTAGAAATACTCCCAAATTTCCTTGGGAGTGTTTTATAGGAGGCCCCAAAACATTGAGGACAAGAGATGAGTCCATAAGAGTTCTCTCTAGCTTGCCAACGAGGGTGTGTGAAATGCAGTACCCCCAGGTAATTTGTCTTGTCTCCACCTAGCTCCATGTACTAAAACACAGCTGCTGCAGAGGAAGCCTGCAGTGTTTTCCTCAAGAAAGGAAGAGGGGAAGGGAAAACTGAGGAGCCCCAGGGCAAAGCAGGAGATCCCAGCTTTGCCACTGCTGGTGACCCTCCTCAGCTGCAGCCAAGCAAGAAAGTACCTGTCTGGACTACCTAAAAAAGAGGCCCGTGTGAGGTGGCTGAAACTTTGTGTATTGGGCTTGAAGTTCAGAGAGGAAGAGAGATTTGTTATTTGCCCAAACTAAAAAACTGGAATAAAAGATATTTGATGGCGTGAGTTGCAGCTCACAAAAGTTGATGGCTTTTAATAAAATGTGTTAGTTAAAAAAAGGTGCTTCCAGACTTCTCCCCCCCACCCTCTCTCTCTCTCTTTTTTTGCTGAACCACAGAGACTCTTGTGGGAGCTTCTGGGTGGCACCAAGTAGGGAAAAAAAGGAAGGCTAGCAAACTTAGAGGAAGGGTGGGCCCTGGGCCAGATAAAATAAAGTTCACTCTGCTACACATGCAAACATTTCTCCAAGTTCTTCCAGTGAAATGTTGTTTTATCACGGTGAATAATAAATTGGGATGAGGAGGTGGATTGTCTGATGGGCCCGGATCGCTGAGCAGGCTGATGTTTCATGAAGTTGCAAACTTAAGAATTCCGTTTCTGTGGCAACCATCTGACCAAGATGGGGAGGAACAGGAAGTTGAAAAAGCAATCACATAAACTGCACGATTGCACCACCTCAAGGGCGAATCCAGTATAAGTTAAATTTGCCAAAGGCCCAGTTTTAATGAAGCATGGATGTTGTTATTCCGGTTGCTATGGTTTCTTTGAGCATTCTGCTCACCTTAGGGATAACAACTCAACGGATGACACACTTAGAATTGGGTGCATTGGGAGGAAAATCCAAGGCCAGGATTTATGCTTACATGTGTTACTTCCCCTGTTTTAGGCTAGCTGGTAATTAGTAATCTAGTGCCTGCCTCTCAAAAGTTGCTTTGTTTCTGTTTCAGCTGGCCACAGCCTAGACTTACTGGAGCCCCTCGTTAAATTTCAAATTGGTCTGAAGAAATTGAACCTGCATGAAGAAGAACATGTGCTCCTCATGGCCATCTGCATCCTTTCTCCTGGTGAGGAAAACTTTGGTGTCACAGGCTGCATTTCAGCTGTCTTAAAATATTATCAGTAAACTATGTTATCACACTTTACACATCCATGTATTAAAGTCTTGGTAGGAAATAACACACATGGTGTGTACTCAACCATGTATAAAAAACATAAGCATCTTTTTGACCAAATGAATGTGCTGGATGTCCCTCGGTGTAAGAAACAAGCTACTGAACAAACGATCATCTATAGAAAATTACTTTTTGAAATCCTTTCCACAGCATAAAGCGAAGGGATTATTTTCAAGGAATTTGATCTATCTCAAAATAATTCTAGATGACCAATCCTTCCCCGTCCTTTTGAATCTATTTTATAACACGTCTTGCCTAGATTCAGACTGTTTTGATTGTTTTCAGATACATTCAAACATCAGGATGTTCTGAGCTTATAGTGATATCAATACTTGCTGTTTCCCAGCAGAAGTGTTCATATCCACCTACCTACTGCATGAACATTTCCATTTTTACATGCCATGTCTTCATGACATTTCCTTTGTCTCATCCCAAGCCCACAATCGAAACAACTTAGTTACCTTTAGCTAGTCTGGTCTTAAACTAGCGTTTTCTCTTTCCTCCCCCCATGTTTTGTTGTGGACACTATCTAGCATACTTCATTGGTGATGTACCTGACATGGTTAGGGTAGGATTTGCCCAGCTCCTGTTGGTCCAGCTATTCTAGGTGTGCTCCTTCTGTTCTGGTCACTAAGCATTGCCATCTGGGACCATTTGACTTGCAGGAAAAACTAGAAATCTGGCTTTCACCTCTACATCTGCCTAGATAATGCTTATAATCGTTTTCCAAAATGCTTAGGTCTAATGTAGCGTCCTATATTGTCAGGTTTAGAGTTCTTCTGAAACAATACGAGGCCTATTTTTAAACACGTTTACCAGTATTTTGAAAGAATGCTAGGCCTGCGTTTAAAAACAGGGCTAACCCTCTCTCCAGAGCACTAGGTCAGAGGTGAAGAGAAATTTAATTTTAATTTAAAAAGGAGCTGGCTGTACAATCTGCATGTTGCTACTTCTGTCATCACTGAGTGCAGTACAGGTTTCTGCTGCTTTTGTTGACATGAAGTTTTAGGCGACTGTACTTTTTACTGTATTATTTGTAGGGGGTGGTTTTCGCTACCCCATTTTGCCTACTCCATAGACTACTTCGGAGTGTTGCTAGCCACAGTCATTCACACCCGTTCCTCTGTGACACCAGTTACTGATGAAATTCATGGTTATTGATAGCTGCTTCTCACTTCACTTTGTGCCCCTTTTCTACCTGCCAGGCGGGCTATGTTTGGAGTGAACCTATTTCACAATAGTGAAAAGTACCACTTCTTCATCAGTTTGCAGGAAATGGTTCTAAATTGGGAATAGTTTATTTGCTGAATATTATTATATCTCTGTCCCTTCTTGTCAATACATCTCTGCTTTTTTTTTTTAAACTGAGCCAATTTTCCTTGGAAGAATTACTTTTGGTTGAGGCAGTTTCCAAATAGCCTGACATATAAGTCGGAGGATGAAAAAAAGAGAGAGAGAGAGATAAGTGTAGCTGTTTTGCATAGTATTAAAGCAGCCGTGGAATTTAAAACCTATGACCTTCTGGCATCGTGTCAATGGGAGACTTTCCCCAGATTAAATGGGCAAGGAGCTCTGACATCATAATACTCTCTAAATACCAGCCAAGCATGGACTTCCCTTCCCCCCCCCCTCTCCCTAAGGCAGAGAGATTAGGAGGTGACTAAACAGAGTGAGCTGACATGGACTGTGAGTATCAGGAAATCTCTTGCCTACTAGGTAGTGACTTCTGACAGTACGTGCTATGATAGACATATTTGAGAAGTTGCTTAAACCCTACATGAAGTAAAGTGGTTAATGCTTCTCTAAAATGAGTCACTATAGCCCTCAAGTGCACAACCACGCAAAAAGTACCAGATCACTTTTTATGATAACAATTGGGTGATTTCAGAGATCAGACGGAAAAGGGCCTCGGTAACTCAGAGGTTCCAAAAAACTTGAATTTGCATGTTTATGAAAACAATCAAACTATAACTGAACATCATTTTTCATCGTGTGTATAGATGGGCAGGCTAAACATATGATGAATAGATGGGGTGTATAGTATCTAAATAGAATGATACGGCTGCCCAATAAGAAAGGGAAGAGTGCATTCCCTCCTGACAGATTACATCCTTGCCCAGAGTCAGACTTCAACTAAATTGAATCTGGGGATTCAGCTGAAGTCTCTGTATAGAATCTGATTAACTCTTCTGCAACCTGCCACAGGAATGAGTAAAAAGACGTTAAATTGGAGCAATTTAAGAAAAGGCTGCTGTGACCTACTTGTGATAAGCAGGGTGAAATAAGAGTGAAAGGATGAAGTAGGCTTAAGAATGACAAATGATTAAGATAATATGAACTTTTCCTGTATTAACAAAGATCCTTGAAGACCTGTTCCAATGCCGCTCCCCAAGCATCATATAAAAAGAAGTTTGATGTACAGCCTCGGTTGGAGACTGAGCCTGGGAGACTGCAATATTGCTTAATACATTGAGCAGGACTTCATTCACAAAGATCCGGCACTTGTCGAAACTATCTGTGGCAATTCAACTCGAGTCCCTACACAATGTGGATTGTTAGAAATGTTTGCCATTCATTATGTGTCAAGCATCTTTCCAACCAATGAAATCTAGTGTGAGGAGAGGAGATCCAAAGTGCCTCTTTTCAGAAGTGTGTTGGTTAACAATTTAATGGCCAAATGGTTCTGAAATTACTATTCGGGGATATAGACGGCTGGTTTGTCAAAAAGAAAAGACCAAACTTGAATTGTGAGCTGATTTGTTACAAGACACACTACTGGTGGAGAATTTTGAGCAGAGGAGACGAATTGGCTTGCTGAATAGAGAAAGGTGGCTTGAGAATGTTTGTTCAATACATTTGCTGTGTGTCAATATGGGAATTAAACATTCAACTCACAACTATGATACTGAAGGAAGCTAGTTATTTGTCAGAAACTATATTTATCGGATGGCGTTTGACCTGGGTGTTTTATGGTAAATGGCCACATCTGTCCCTTTGACTGTCCCTGCCCTACCTGTGATGGCGAAGGGGTAGCAGTGTGTGTGTGTCCGCGCATGTGCGCACTTAGAAAATGCTATAATTTATTAGTGGGGAAGTGACTTTTGTCAACACATGCTATTTAAGAAAATTTTCCCGTTCGTTGTACTACGATCCCTCTTGCATCTGTTTGCATTTGCTGGTTACAATTGAAGAGATGGGAAATTTATGATGTCTTAGAATAGTAGGACTCAGTGGCACAGGCCTGTCTTGAAATTACAGGTCGCTAAGAGAGAGACAATTCCCCTTATATGAATGCCAAGGGTGTGCTGTCATCTGGAACATCCCTGGCAATACTTTTAGAATGATGGCATGTGCCACTCGCCTTTAATGGATTGAAGGCGGTAAGAAAAAAAGCCAGAATAATGGGGGAAAGTTACAAATTAACTACCTGCAGAATACCATGCAGAACAATTGCAAAATAAATCCTTTCTTTGAAAACATCCTTACCTGCACTGCCTTCTGGGTTTGTTTGTTTTTACGATTAATATCTGACCAGCATGTGTATCTGTTATAAGAGTTAACTATTTCTGACCCAGCCCTATTTCTGCTTCACCCTATTTCTGCTAAGGAAATTAAAGCAAAGTCTTACTCATTAAATGGCTGGTTTCTCTCAAGCAGACGCAAGAAAACAGTCATTAATTTCAGGTATCTCCTTCAGGTATAATTTCAGCATCCCCTTTGAGAACTTTTGGTTGAAAATTCCAGTGATTGAGCAAAAAAAAAAAAAAAGTAGTACATTCTTCTATCCAAAAGAAGTTGTGTCTTTCTTTCTAAGCATAACAACAAGTAGCAGAGGGGTAAAGATAAGTTGACAACAGTTTGTGATCACATAAGCTACATAGATCTGATCTCTGGCTTATACAAACTTCAGTTTTATTTTTAATACAAAGACATCTTTAAAAGGTTCAAGCTGTCTCATAATTGAAATATTGAAAGAAAAAGTCTGCCTCTCTTCCAACAAATTGCTTCCATTGCCACTTTATTTTCTTTTTTAAAAACATGTGTTTAACCTATGCCACATTGATACCTTGTCTTAAGGTTTCCCAATGACTCTGATTTATTTTTTATGCTCCCTTTTCTGATTCTGACACGTAACATGGAATGTGGATACAAGAGGAAATGCTGAATTATTTTGAAGGAGTTCAACTTGTGACTCTAGGGGTGGAAGGGATAAATTAAGGGAATGCATAGCTACTACTATAAGGGGAGGGGGGGAATGGAATTAAGTATAAGTGGAGCAGCACATACAGGCCCTGTCATGGGTGCTGCTGTCTACCTCCATCACATAAAAATGTGTGATGTGTTTTGTTTCCTAGATCGCCCTGGCGTTCAGGACACAGCTCTGGTGGAATCCATCCAGGATCGTCTTTCCCAAATCCTGCAGACCTATATTCTTTGCCGACACCCTCCTCCAGGCAACCGCTTGCTCTATCCCAAAATGATCCAAAAACTCACAGACTTGAGGAGCCTGAACGAGGAGCATTCCAAGCAATATCGCTGCCTCTCCTTCCTGCCCGAACATAGCATGCAGCTCACTCCGCTGGTCCTTGAAGTCTTTGGCAACGAAATCTCCTGAGCCACCATTCAAGAAAAAAGCACATGGAAATCAAGAGAGTGTGTGGGGGTGTCAGCTCAGCTTTCCACTGGCTACAGACTGGAAGTTTTTACCCCACGTGAAATTGTGTATATTCTGTCAGTGAGAATTTTGATTTCTTCTCCCACCCCCCATGCTACCTGAAGACTAGAGCCACATTCTTTATATACATCTCCAGTCTCTCTGAGGAACAACCTGATTCATCTTACCCCACCTGCCCTTCAAAACTGAATGGCTTTCTCTGTTGCTGCTTTGCAGTGATGAAAGGAAATATTGCTTTTCAAGCCAGCAGTTGAAAAGTGGCCGTAGAAAGATACCAAATGAGTGGAATGAAAAATGGAACTTGGATATTCTTTCTATAGGCTAGTAAAAGCTTTCAGTCCTGGATAATTGTAATACACAGAGATATTGAAGTTCTCGTTTTTATTGAATATA
>JANHGD010004119.1:65583-76085 GCA_027560375.1 Imantodes cenchoa | reverse complement strand
ATCATCGGTTCTTTAACCGTTTCTTCCATTGTCTCTACTTCTAATAAATATTTATATATTTTTGCTATCATTTTCTCCTCTGGGCCGGTTAGTATTTTATCCAATTTACTTTGGTCTTTATCTATGCCTGGTCCTTCCCTATCCTTTTTGTATTTATTTTTAATTTGGAGGTATGGCCACCAATCTATTTTAATATTTTTCTCTTCTAATTCTTCTCTACTGTTTAATTTTCCTGTTGGGTCTAATATGTCCGCGTATCTAATTATTTTTTTGTAGTCTTTAAAATTTGGATGTATGGTTGCCTCCAAGGGTGAGATCCATCTCGGTATTTTTAAATAGCATTTTTTTTGAACCTCATTCCATACGCTCAATAAGGATTTCCTTATAATATGTTGGTTAAATTTTGTTTTTGACTTTTTTTCCCTGTCTCCTAAATACGCGTGCCATCCTTGTTGTATATCGTGCCCTTCTATCGTGAGTATACGTTTATTTGTCAAGTCTATCCAATCCTTGACCCACGTAAGTGTAGCCGCCCTATAATAAATTCTCCAGTCTGGGAGTCCAAGCCCCCCCCTACTTTTATCATCTTGTAAATATTTTAGTTGAATTCTTGGTTTCTTACTTTGCCATATAAACTTCCTCGTGGCTTTATTTAGTTCATTGAAGAATTTCTTTTCCAATCTTACAGGTATTGTTTGGTACAAATATAGTAATTTAGGTAGCGTATTCATTTTTATCACTGCAATTCTGCCTAATAATGATAGCTGCAGTTTTTCCCATTTCTTTAGATCTATTTTTATTTGTCCTAGTAATTTATCATAATTATCTTTCTTGATTGATGAACATTTATTAGTCATATTTATTCCTAAATATTTAATTTTTTTTGTAATTTGTAAGTCTAATACTCTTTCCAATTCTTCATTTTGATTTTTCGTCATGTTCTTCGTTATAATTTTCGTCTTTTGTTTATTAATTTTCATCCCCGCTACTTCTCCATATCTTTCTAATTCCTTTAATAACTCTGTTCCAGATCTAATTGGATCTTCCAGGATGAAAACTAAATCGTCCGCAAATGCCTGAAGTTTATAAATTTCATTTTTTATTTTCGTCCCTTTAATTTCTTTATTGTTTCTAATTTTATTCAATATTGTTTCTAAAGTAAGAATAAATAGTAGGGGGGACATTGGACATCCCTGACGTACTCCTTTATTTATTTGGAATTGTTGGGTGAAAGTATAAAGTATTCCTAATTTCGGTATTCCAACAATGATCAGTGGTCATTTTTTATATGAGCTTCTTGCAAACATATAATATTGAATTGCTGCTTTGATAGTCTATGTAATATTCTTTTCATTTTGGCCGGTGAATTAAGACCATTTACATTTACAGATAACAAACTTAGTTCTTCCTCATCCCTTCTTTTATTCTCACTTAGTTGTTTCTGTTCTATCAGTTCCCTCTTGTTGTAAAATCTCCTCTGAGCTCGACTCCTCCTGACTTTGCTTTCCTCCCTCCATTTTCTCTCTATATTCTCGTGTATCCTCACTTGTCAGATGTTGTTCTACAAAATACCTCGCCTCTTCAATAGATTGTATTCAATATCTTTTATCAAATATAGTTACTAACAAACCTTCCGGTATTAACCGTCTGAAAGGTATTCTATTTCTAATTAATTTTGTTGATAAGAAATGGAATGCTTTTCTTTTTTCCCTAATTCGTCTTGGAATTTGTCACAAAACCACTATTTCCTTCTCTTTATAAACAATAGTATTATCCCTAGCATAGTTGTAAATTTCATCTCTGGTGTCTTTCCTCATAAACCTAATATGTACCTCCCTGGGGAGTCGCTGTCTGCGTGCATAGTTTGTATTGAGCCTATATACCTCGTCGATTTCATTCCGAATCTCCTGTGTTGTTTTATTTCTAAAAGCTGATATTATCTCCACCATTACTTCCCGTAGGTTTTCCTCCTTATTTTCTGGAACGTTTTGAGGAAGAAACTAGCCTTCTCATGTTCTAGATGGGCAATTGCCTCTACTAACTCTCTGTTAATGCATTCCACTCTATTTTCTGCGCCTTCCAGTCTTAGTTCTATTCTTCCCATGTGTTCCTGCAGGGGGCTTTATGACACCCCTGCAGATTCCCACAAGAAAACTCAGTGGGGAAGCTGACAAGAATTTGCTTCTGCTCTTATTCCTTCTTTGCCCAACCATGGCCATTCTGTTTGTCTGTCTAGGTAAGGAAACACCTCTAAAACTATGACTCAATGGAGCACAGGTTGTCTAGCAGATAGCCTGCAATTTGGCAGTTCAAATCTCATCAGGCTCAAGGTTGACTCAGCCTTCCATCCTTCTGAAGTGGGTAAAATGAAGACCCAGATTGTTGGGGGAAACATGCTGACTCTGTAAACTGCTTAGAGAGGGCTGTAAAAGCACTGTGACTATTGCTATTTGTGAAAAAGATCTTGGAATAGTGGTTGCACGCAAATTGAAAAGGAGCCAGAAGAGTGATCTGACTGCAAACCAGGCAGTTTTAGGCTGCATCTATAGAAATGCAATTAACAAATTAGTGGAAGTAAGTATTCTATTATACTAAGTTCAGATCCATGAGCCAGGCTATCAGGAGGATTCAGAGAAACTGGCACAGGGTGAAACAAGGGCAAGGAGGAACATCTGAGGATGGATACCTTGAGTTCTATGGAGAAAGACTGTTCATGTCAGAAGCATCGCAATTAAAATAAGGCATACTGTGTGACATAACATTTAAAATATAAAATGCAAGATTAAAACATGTACAAATTAAACAGATCTTGCCTAGAAACTAGTCATGTTAATTGTGTTCCGTCATTGTGCTGCCACAAGGGACAGAAGGCAAGCAAGGCAGAGGAGGCCAGATTGGGGCCTGCCTGGGCTTGGCTGCTTCTGCTCTGCCATGAGCAACCACCTTGGCAAGACGGAGACTTCTCTGAAGAAATCAAATATGGCCACAGGGAAACATTCCCATCTGCTGTTGCTAGTCAGCAGCTGAGTTTACATAGCTGAAGCATTCAATAAAGATGATAACGGCAGCCCTTTCTAAGCGGGAGCCTGAAAACGGAGGCAGAGCCCGATGGAATAGCAGGCTTGCCTTGGAGGAACACCTGCCTGCATTTCGCCCAGCTGCTCTTGTTCGGAGAAGGAAGAAGAACCAGAAGGTAACCAGCAGATCCACCAAACTCACAGGCCTTCTCTCCTTGGGGGTCTCCGCTCTCTGCCCAGGGCCTTCTCCCTGGAAGAGCCATCTCACCCATGCAGTTCAGCAAAGGTGGAGGGGGGGGGGAGCACAAGAAATCACTCTCGTTCAGCTATGATCAAGCTGAAGAATATATTCCCATCTTAGTACTGAAATGCACGCTTAGGAAATCAGGAGTTGCCTGGGATCAGCTCAGCTTTGGGGCTTTTGCAGCAAAGAAGAAAATGGGGGCGGGGAGATTTAGAAACTTCCATCATAATTGGTTCAGAGTTAATGCTCTGGCAGTGTTCGAGGAAGGCCTCTTCCAGCTGCCATTCAAAAACAACCACCTGGTGAAGATGAGATAACCCGCAGATCTCTTTGACCCCCTGGGCAGGGAAGATTGAACAGCACTCCCAAAGGGTTGCAAGGATGTAAAGGGCCCAAAGGCCTCCTGGAGGCCAAGGGGCAAAAGTCTCCCTGAGGAAACTGCAGGCCTCCCTCGTAGCCATGGAAACACACATGAATGGACGTTCAGCTACAAAGTGGAAAGGCGCAAATTTCATCAGACAGTTCTGGCTTCTACGAATGAACTCTCCGGGGTCCCGGTGTTAACGGCTGAGGCCTTCTATTTATCCAGAGTCTTAATTGTCTCTTTAATGAGTTCTCTAAGTCAGGGATCCCTAAGCCCTGTTCCGTGGACCAGCCCCAGGCCACAGCATGCCGGAAACAGGGCCGCACAAACAAGCGAAGCCTCATCCGCGGGATGCTGGCAGTACACAAAACCCCATTCCCTCCGATTCACGGAGAACTCTCTCCCCACGGAAGCTGTCCCTGGTGCCCAGAAGATGGGGGGGGGCTGCTCTAAGTAACCCTAAAGGAGACTCCTGCCGGTTTGCCAGCCATTGATTCCTTCCCAGCCACACACACTCTTGCTGAAACACATTGCTTGATTAACTATTGATAACCCTGGCTTGTTCAAGCACTCATTTGCGGTCTATTTTTGTGCTGTTTCCTTTTGTTGCAAATGTCCAACACTTGTGTCGATACAAGATCCCTGCCGGGGACGGAGGACTAATGATGCATTTTAAGATGAGCAAAGCAAACCATCTGGCCCAGGGTGCCTTCCGTGCCTTCTCTCCTTCCTTGGCCTCAGATGGCATTAACTTTGAGGGAGGGGCTCATCTTCCTTTGCACCCCAGGAGTTTTGGCGGCTGTACTGCCCTGTGTAAATTTCTCTGCAATGAATGCAGACTAGCCATTGAAAAACCCTTTATTACAATTGACATTTGCCAATTTAATTTTAGATGGCTTGTGCCATTGATGTGGATCATTTTTATCCTGAAATTTACCAAATGGAATACAAAACCACGTGGACTGACACAAACACGTGTTTTTAATGCATAGATACAAGAAAGGGTTTATTGTGCACTCACTCTTCCAGCCTCAGACCGAAAAATAACTTCTTGCTCCTCTTAGCACGTATCCTACACAAGTATAGGTTGTGTTAGCTTTTGGGTGGCCCTTGTCTAGTTCACGCAGCCAAGCCATTGATGAAATGACCTGTTTTTTGGCTCCTCAATGCTGATTTGGAGAGGGTGGTCAGAAGCCGCCAGGCAGTTTGGGTGGCCAAGGGGAATTAGAACCCGGGCCGCCTTACTCCTACTTTTTCTTCTACACCAGAGTTCCCCAATCTTTCCAGCTTTGCAGACTGGTGGGAAGGGGAGAAGGTTCCACACGTGTGGCGGGCTAGCACACACACGTGCATAGCTCTATTTGCATGAATGGTGTGCACACGCGCCCGCCACTCACACAAATGGAGTGCATGTGCCTGCACCCGCCCGATGCTCGTGCAAGTGGGGATGTACACACCTGCCATTTCCACGGCCCAGTTGCAAATAGCTCAGAGCCTACTAGTCGGCCATGGCCCAGAGGTTGTGGACCCCTGTTCTATCACACTCTGATCCTCTCAATGGAAAAACGAGTCTTTGTCTCACATACCTTTAGGAAGATATAATGAACCTTTCCCATCTATCTGTAGGCTCCATATATATGGGGCCATCCAGTCAAGCGCCCTCAGCTGCACCTCTTTGCTTGCAGCACATCCTCCGCCGGCCTTCCAGGAGCCCGTTACCTCCGCTCCGGTCCCAGAGGGGCCCTGGAGCCCCTTTGCTGCAACCTCTTCCATGCAAGCCAACTGACACGGAGCAGGTGCACGCCGCAGAGAAAAGGTAGGCCATGCAGGCTAGTTTAGCAGAGAAGCATCAGTGGAAAAGATTCAGTCGTGATTTACCACTTGCCTTCTAGATGATCCCGAGCGCAAGCCGAGGCAAGGGCAAGTCCTTGGAGCTTTGTCAAGGGGGCAGAGAAGTCCTGGCGCCCAGGGTGGCACGGAGGCTTCCTCAGTAGAGCAGCGTCCCTTCCGGATGCCACCCAGAGCCACAGAAGAAAAGTCCTCCGCTTTTGCCATGGCAACAAATGGATTTTCCAAAAGAGGCTGTCAGAAATGCTTGACATTTTGAGCAGAAATAATCACCAGTTGCCGAGATCTTGCGGGCGCTTAGCAAACCCACCAACCTGCCAACCGAGCAGTATTTGCAAGGGTGTCCTGGGACGAGGGGAGGAGATTGATATACTGTAAGACCCCTCTTCCGCGGGGATTCTCCAAGCCTCTCTTTTTAAAAAGGTTCACTTCAATCTTGTCGCTTCTTCCTCCTGGTGACCCAATGTCCCCTTTTTGGACAGCTGACAAGTTGGCCCCATGCATGGTTTTTGGGGAGCCAGAATGGCCCATAGTGGCCACAGCAGCACCAACCTCTGCTGACCCTTACACAGCTGCTGCTTCCAGGGCAGCAAGCACCTGCCGTGTCTGGTCCACTCTCTGCCCCCACCTCCGAAAATTACCTTGTTCCTCCCCATTTTCCTTCCCTGGGGTGAAATCAGTGACCCCACCATCCCTCCCCCCGGAATATAGCAACCCACTTCTGGAGATTTGCTTGATGAAGTAGCCCAAATTCAAGAGCTTCCCAGAGGCTATGCAGGTGTTTGCTTATTTAAAAATGCAATATTTAAGCCATAGGCGCCTGGGGGATCCGAGTCACCAGGAGGATTTGGCCAGACACATCTCAGCAACTGAGGTAGAGACGCCTCTGGCTCCCAGCTCCCTCCCAGACAGAACAAAATCATCCTGTCCCTCTGGAAAACCTCTTCCCCTTTGTTAATTCCTTCCCCCTCCATAGGGCTGCAATGCCACTTTTCGGCTGTCATGCAATGGTGCATTGTTTCCAGCCCCCAGCAGCGCCCAGAGCATCTCACCAGACCCTCCTGCCCTGTCTGAGACTAGACTTTCCAAGAAAAAGCTCCCGCAGCCCCTTCCCCAAGCCTTCTCGTCCCCTCTCAAGCCACCCAAGGCAAGGCAGACCACATCCTGCAATGGGAACAAGGTCATTTGTTCACCCTCTCTACACTCTTCCTATGCCAGATGCTTTCTGAAGGGCAGAGACCAAAGCTGCAGGCAGGAATTCCAGGGAGGGGGGCAGGGGGCTGCCTCAGTTTGAAAGCAGCTCCAGATCTGAGTTGGAGAACGTATTTCCAGCCCGTCTCAGGAACCGATGCCACCCTGCAGAGCAGGAGCCATTCGGCTTTGGGTTGTGAAATGCGGGGACCTCCTTTCCATGCTGAGCTTCAGGTCCTGCAGGAGAAGCAGGACCTCAATGGTCTGATGTTCCCCCTCGGTAGGTAGCCCAGGTCAGTGAAGGTCAGTGAGCAGAGCCGTCAGTTCCCAGCTCCTCTGCAAGCAACTCAGCAAAGGTGAAGACTTCAAAGGGCTTTGGAGGGTTTGGGGAGCGAAAGCGCTGCTAATGCGGAAGCTCTCTAAGGACAGGCCCATCGTGCACCTACGCTGAGCGTTCAGGTGCTGGCAGTTCTACTTTGTAATAATCCTTCCTAAAGGAAGACTAATACAGAAGCTTCACCACAGGCACAGACTGAATTCACATTTTCCTAAAATGTCAACATCCTATTTTTCCCTGGTTATTTATCAAAGCTCAGAGTGCTCCTAGATTCGCTGGCTCAAGATGGGATTCTGCATTCAGATGGGGCTGGCACGATTCCTAGTCCTTTCCTATAAACATTGCCATCTTGTGGGAGTGCCTTTCCGTCCCTCTGCAATCCCCCTTCCCCAGAAGTCCAGCAGGCTTCCACTCTCCTGTCCTGCTGAAGACCTGGGATAGACTGAGATCAGTAGGAGTTTCTGTGGTGGACGTGCTGTGAAAGGTTTTCATAGATGGCTCTGGCGTCAGGCCTGGGGCCACTGAATTCCACCTTAGTAGCTAGCCCCGTGTGTATGCTGAGTGCTTGGGTATTTTATTGTTTTGTTTTTAGCTATTATTGGGATGGTGTTTTTAAATTGGGTATATTTATTGTACTGTGCTTTTTATTTTTGTAAGCCACCCTGAGTCCTTTTTTGGAATGGGCAGCATATAAATCCCTATAATAAATAAATAAAATAAAACAAAATAAACAGTGAGGGGCATGCAACCCATGAGGCCTCCATTTGCTGGGCAGGGGCTTACTTCCACATCACATTAGCCAAGAGTAATTTTCCCAGTTCCACTCCATGTATGATCTTCACCAAGAAGCACTGGAGCTTTTGCCTTAGCCTGAGTAATTGTTCAATTACATGGAATGTGAATGCTAGCTGAACATAGAAGAAATACTTGTGCTTTTCACACTGCGGTAGAGGATAGCATCATAGCTTCCAATTTGGAACAAAAAAGTGGTAGATAAATATAGAACAGATTCGCTTGAAACTGAATCTATTGCTGCTAAAATTTTACATGCAGACAATTACCTGAATTATTTAGCTGTTTAATTGTACATGAAAAGTTTCCACAGGCTTAAAGTTATGTCTGAGGAAAGATGACTGATGAAGACTATTGTGTGTATAAAGGTTGTCCTTGACTTATGACTGTAATTGAGCCCAGACATCGTAACTTTGAAACTGGATCATAAGTCCCATTTTCAGGGTTTATCATAACTTTGAACGGTTGCTAAGTGACTGGCTGAGCCAAGGACTCTCTGTAATTTTTACTTCCACATAAGTAAGTCTTATTAAACTTCTTAGTAAAATCTGTGGATACTTACTCCACCAAAGCATGTGCAAGAGATTCAATATTTTCTCGGTCGAGATTGGTGGTAGGCTCATCCAATGCAAGAATACCACAATTGAGACAGAAGGATTCAGCCAGAGCAAGACGAATAATGAGAGAGGCAAGAACCTAAAATTAAAATAAATATCACCATTTGATAAATGGACTAGAATATACAAATGTATTTAAAACCAATGCAGTACTATCACTAGTACTCCCTTTCTATGTGAGAAAAAGGGCCTGTTCAAAATGCTAAGGATGCTGTTAAAGATCCCCAGTTTTCTTAAATACCGAAAGCATCATTTCCAAGTTTTACTATGAAAAAAAAGTATTAGCATATTTGTAGCATACATTAATTTGATTCAAGTCATTAGCCATGATTAAACTTCTTAGCCCTCAGATAAAGAAAACCCCAATTAATCTTGTCTTTCTAAGGCTGAAAGTATCCCTAATAACTTGTGTACCTTTACAGCACAGTAGCATTGAAACAACACCAAGCTTATCTTGACTGATCACTAATTTTTCCATGGGCGACCCTCCAATCTCTTGGGAGGAAAACATGGATCTACTAGACCACTTGATATATGGGAAAAAAAGTAGTCTGTATATAAAAAGACCCTTTAGAGACGACTAACACCTGGGGTAATCTGGCATTAGTCATCAGCACATCCTATGCAAGCACTTATGTTTTAAATGTATATTATTAAAAGTTCTACACACTTGAATTGACTGAGTCACTTTCTCCTTCCAGGAACAGAAAAAGGGAGTAGAGTATTTTGTAATGATTATCCTTACAATTTTCTCAGTAAATTCCCTTCTGTTTCAAGTATTACTATGAAAATATTCATATACTTCTGGAAGGTATGATTATTAGTGTGAAAGCTTAAATGAGAGCAATAGCATGTTCTACTTCAAATGGTTAAACTAGAGAAATCGGATTATTTGATTACATTGGATTACAAATGAAAGACAGTCATGACTCATTACTATGGTTACTTTCTGAATTCAAGACTGAGTGAAAGTATATGAAAAGTTTCTAAAATTTTAATTTTTATTACAATAGGTAGCATCTAAACTCTTATTTTATGAACCAAAAATAATTGAAAATGACTAGGTACAATGCACCCAGAACAGCATCAAGTGCATGCTGGGTTTTAAACAAGCCACATAAATCTGCAACCATATCCTATGGTACAAAACTATCACATCTTTTTCATCAGTAAAAAAACCCTGAGATTTTCCCATTGAACAATCTTCTGCACTTTTCTCAACACAACTGATGCAACATAGGCCTCACTATGCTTTTGTCACTGAAAGACAAAAGTCTCCCCCAAAGTGAGCTCTCCCCCTCAAGAAAACATTTTCTCCCCCCAAATTAAAATACAAAATTTTTTGCTTAACTGCAGTTGACAGATTCCATGTATATTTAGATATGCAAAGAGAGAATTAGAAAGGAACATTTAAAGAGAGATTGATGAGAGTTTCTTCCCTATAGCAGAGGCGGCTAACCTACAGCCCACCCAGCTTGTGTTTATGAATCTTTGCATCTCTGCGTGATTTATAGTGTGTGTGTGTGTGTGTGTGTGTGTGTGTGTGTGTTAAACCTTAAGTAAGCCCTATTTAGATGCATTAAGCATTACCTATTTTGGTTAAAAAAAAAAGAAGCCCATTCTTACAAGGATTGCTACACAATGAAGAAGAGTTTCATTCAAATGTTTCTGTGACAGAAACCACCATCAACTCTCATGTTAAGATGGTGATACTAATAATAAGCATTGCATGCAACCTGCTTTCCTTCACAAGTGATTTTCAGTCCCAAATTGGTTGGCCAAATTTGAACAGCCATCTTCCATTTAAATAAGCTAAGAAAAGAATGCAAACTGTTTCTCAAAGATGCTTTTTCATAAGACAAGTAGACTATGTTTTTTCCCCTTGAGGAAAAAAGATGTTTCACTTCTCATCCAAGACGCTTCTTCAATTCTTGTTGGATCATGGAGGGGTGGGAAGGGAGTGATTAGTGGCAAGAAGGTGACAAGCAACAGGGAGAAAGCAGAGCTACTTAACACATTTTTTGCATCTGTCTTTACACAAAGGGAAAAAACAGTCCAACCTATCAAAAACAGCATCACAAAAAACATATTA
>JANHGD010004116.1:93216-103897 GCA_027560375.1 Imantodes cenchoa | reverse complement strand
CAGTCATAAAGTCATAAGTGGGAGGAGATGGGTGATAGGAATGATAGAAAAACTAGTAGATATAATATAGTAATGTTTACTATATTGCTGTGTGCTCAAAAGTCTCTCTCCTATCTTCCCACTTACATACACACAAAGAGGAATCCATTCATATTTTTGCATGAGATAGTATCCATACTTGAATGATTCTAGATTCCTTTTCTATGGCATTCTTCCAACAGCAATACTGGGTTGCTGGACAGTGGAATGTTTCCCAATAAGAATATTGCTTGATATGATAACACAGGTTATCATCTGAGATGAAAAGAATATCTGCATTCTAAGTTGATTCCCCTTAATTTAAATTGTTGAATTATACTCATACTAAACATGTCGGAATGTCAACATTTATGATGCTTTTCCTGGATATGTGCCAACTTAACATTAATTAAATGTTATTGTGATATTTATGCCATCAGTGACATTTTAAAGGATGCTAAGAGGATGCTGTCAGATGATACTTACTTCAGCTATCAATAAAAAAATCCTTCATTTTTAGTCACCTTCAGATGAAAAGCCAATCTCCCTTCTATGATAGAAACCAATTTACACTCTCTGAAGAAATGGCCCAAATTATACCTAAGGTATTTCCTAACATTAAAACAAAGTTAAACATATATTGCACATAAAACTGATATTTTAAATTATCAGGCTGACATAGAACTCATCTGCAACTCTGTGCTTCCTGCAGTGATTTTGATATATGAATTATGACATACTTCTCTATGCATTTCTTTTAGAAATATCTTGTTTAAAAGATACTTTAACAATACAACCACATGGGAATTTTATGGGGCCAGAAAACCTCAGTGCTATTCTAGTGGGGAAAAAATAATCAGGCTAAATTGTTTCACTATTTGGAGCAGCAACCTGAGCATATGTTGGTTCAGTGCTTAAACTAGGGGAAACCTATGAGTTTTTTTTTCTTTTTTCTAGTCTTCTGCTAGCCCATGATATATCTATGATAGTAAATAAATTTGGATAATTAGTGCTGGTTAGAAAAAGGTCTACTGGGAACAAATTTGGAATGATAACATTAAATTAACCAAATCAACTGCATACAAAGAAAACTTTTACAAAATGTTATATAGATGGTATTTGGCACCATCAAGATTGGCGAAGATATATCCAAATTTGAATTCAAAATGTTGGAAATGCCAAAAAGATGTAGGCATCTTCTTTCATCAATGGTGGACATGTTCAGAAATACAAAAATACTGGAAAATAGTCCATAAATGGTTACAAGATATAATAGGTCAAAAAATAGAATACCACCCTGAACTCTTCCTTCTGGGAATGATGGGAAGCCTTTATAATAAAAATACAAAATATCTAATATTACACATAATTACGGCGGCCAGAATAACAGTGGCACAATATTGGAAGAACACAAAAATACCTCCGGGAAATATTCTTATTGAAAAAATTTACAATTGCGCAGAGATGAGTAAATTGTCAATGGAGTTGAAGGGTTTGGAAGATTCAGCCTACTATAATATTTGGGAAAAATGGTATGTTTGGATAGATAAAAAGAAAGAAGAAGGGAAGAAGAGAAAGAAGAGATAAGAAAAAGGGAGGGAAAAAATTTAAGGGATAGAGTTAAATTAAAGGGGATAGTATATAGGATTGAAAATAAAAACAAAAAGATTCTGGAACTACTATACATTTGTATAAAGCAACTAGAACAGTGCCCTTAATTACATATATACAACTATGTAAATTAAGAATGTGTAAATAACATTTCTCATTTTTTTTTACTTTATATTTTTTTCTTATTTTCCCTTTGTATAATCATATATTTATTTAGTAAGTTTTCTCTTAATCCAATATTTTAATATTTATTTACATTTGTTTACTTTCTGAGATACATTTATTATGGATAAATTGTTTAAAAGTGTGAAGATATGAAACAAAAGAAAACGTATGTACGAATGTCACTTGGATGGAATGTAAATATAAAATATGGAAAAACAATAAAAACATTTGAAAAAAAAAGAAAAGAAAAGAAAAAAAACATCCTCTCAATGGCATCATTGTATATATTTGAACACTGATATGTCTCACCTCAATCTATTTCTTTCCAGTCTGAAAATTCCAAGTTCCTTCAGCTTGTTCTTGAACAAACTCTTGAGTCTCTTTTTCATGTTTATCACCATCTTCTGAACCTGTTCTAACCTGTCAATTTCTTTCTAGAATTGTGATGTCCAGAATCATACACATTACTCTAGATGTAGTCTCATCATGCATGGTAGAGGAGAATAAGGAATACATTTGTCTTTGATGCAATGCTTCTACAGATGCAATCCAGAATGATATTAGCTTTTCTAGCTAATATCCCCATCTGGCTTCAAGATAGATCCCCATGGGATCCCACTGGTAACTGCTTTCCAATTTGAGATATAAGCATCAATACTGAGTGTGGTTATGTAGTCAGATATGAATTTCCCTCACTTTAGTGCTAATCAAAACATGCTTTAGCAATTGCCAGTGAGCTATCTGGTGAAAAACTTTGTTGAAACAGCATTCCCCCATCAGCAAAGTAATCATCTTCTCAGAGGAGATGAGATTTGAATTAGTTTTGATAAAGCCATGCTGACTCTTAGCCATTATGCCAGTGTTGTCTTCAATGTGTTTACAAACAGCCTGCCTTATTATTTCGTCTAACATCTTTTCAGGTGTGGATGTTAGACTTACTAGCCAATAATTTCTGGGATCCTCTCCCCAGCCCCCCCTTGAAGAGTGAGGTCATATTTGCTGTTCTCGATCTTCTGGAATGTCCCCAGTTCTCTAGGGCTCCTCAGAGAAAATTGGTAGAGGTCCAAATAATTTGTCACACTCCAATCTCTTGACATCAAGTTTTAAATTTCCAACTAATTTTCATTAGCTTCACTGAAGACAAAATAGAATCCTGCCACATGGTATGCATGAAGCAGAGCTGCTATATATAATTAGAACCACAGAATTATTCAATGATTCAAGTTCTACCATGGACAATCTAGAAGGATGATATTACTTATTGTAAGGTCAAATTAATCTGCTTATTTCCAAGGATTTATGGATCCATTTTAGTCAGAATCATTTATGGATTAAAACAGAAGTATTTTTCAGATAAAAATTGCTCTCGGCCATTTTGTTATAGTCCTTTTCTGGGAAAGACAAGCAATAAGATGGTCCCTTCAAGTATCTTACTTTTTATCCATAGAAACAATGGCTGAACATTGTTCAATTCAGATAATGTTTCAGTACATTTCTCCATTATGGCCAAACTGGGAAACTTGTAATGTCATTTCGGAACAAGCCAAAAATAATAAATTGATATGGCTCAAGAGAAGTGAAAGGTAAGAGACAACTTCTTAGTCTTACCACCTTTTCATCTTCATAAATCATAACAATAAATAGTTATTTTTTGAATTGTGCCATTCCTTGGGTCAAAAATATCTATTTTTTAAAATAAACTATTGTTAAACTGTCTGAAACCAAATTGGATTATTGGATTGTGTGTGGGTACATGTGTGTTTATACACACATATATACATTCTTTCATTCCTTTTTCATTTTTATTTCCTCTAGACTTCAAGATTTCATTAATTCATTAACCATGAGATTGATAGTTTTCACAGTATAACTTAGCACTAAAGCCCAATAATAATTACTATAACATTATTTGCCACTAAAACCATGCATTAGAAACAACTTAAAACAAGTTATATAAAATTAATATGTGGAAAATCAACAAAAATAATATCATGTAATAAGAATTTCATGTTATATCCAGCAGAGAACACTGTTTTGGGGATTTGGATATTGGATATTGGTAAATGAATATTTTGCTACCGGCAATCCAATACACAAAGGTTTAATTTGTGCTACAAAAGAATGATGGGGAAATTACGTGAACAAAAGATTATATCATTTATAACTAAAATAGATGTCTTGTCTGATTAAGTAGTATTTAGGGACAGTAACACAGAAAAAGCTTTATAAATATCTACAGAACTACCTTGATTGTTTGTGCCCTCAATTATCTCATTGTACATAAAAAGTTTTTGCTGTCAGACAATCTCAACATAGTGATCAAAATAATGTGTCAAACCTGATAATGAAAAAGTACAACTGCTCAAAATCTTATTACTGCTTTGCAAATAATCCTTTGCTTCCTTAAAAAAATTATATTGGTTTTTTTTTCTTTAAATTTTTTACAGGTTTAAGAAAAGAAACTAAAAATAACAGTTTGGGAATTGTTTGGTTACTATTAATACTTAAAATGAAGAATGGGAGAAGTTAAATATAATTTCCAGAAATCATACAGCATGCACACAAGTTGTTGCCTGAAATGTGACAGTAGCTATGTTGTTATTGTTGTTGTTATTTCAATTTGTAAAAAGCAAATATATGCTTGTACCTGAGACCCAGCCTGGAGAGTAGTTAGAGGCTAGAAACTGAGTTAATTCTACTCATGCCTTGGGCATGAAACCAACCAGATGAATTTGGGCCAGTCATTTTCTCTTAGCCATAGGAAGGAGGCAATTGCAACTATTTCTGAAAAACCTTGCCAACACAATTGAAGGGATATGTCCAGGCAGTCACAAAGAATTAGACACAAAGAATTAGACACATGTACCATACGCATGGTGCTATGTGCTAGGTCATTATCCTTCAATGTGAAGAATCTGAACTAAAAGCAAACTTGTGTGTGTGTCTGTGTGTGTGTGTATGTATGTATACATGCATACATGCATGCATGCATGCATACATACATACATACATACATATTTCAGACAGTACTGGTAAGAATGAAAAATAAGTGTACACACAAACACACACACACACACACACACACACACACACACACGATATAGATACATATGATAGAGATAGAGATAGTAGAGAAATAGAGAGATGCTAAACCCTTATGACCACTAGATGGCAGATAAAAAGAAACTGAAAAATAGTAAAATCATATTGCCATCTGGCAGTCATGGATATTTTTGCAGTCCCGAGGTGTAGATTGGGAAATAATGACCATCCTCAAATAACCCAGGGAGTTTCAGGACTCAGTATATTTATACACAAGTTCTCCCCAATACAACACTTTCATTGTTACATTGCTATTGAACACTTCAATCAAGGGTATTTTAAAAGCTAGAAAAGGTTGTGCTCTTTATATCATGCAGTTCACAAACTATTTATTCCTACCAACACTTAAATAGAATTTTTGGTAACTATCAATTACGTATTACTTAAGTTTTCATAATTTCTTTGAGCCTGTGCTTAACAAGAGCTGTTATGCTCAGTAATTCATGAAGTTAGAAATCTAATGTACTTCTTTCGATTTGAGTACACTGCTTTCTGTACACTGAGGGATTTTCACCCCTGCTTTGTATGAGTTATCTAGTGGATTCTGCCTCCACTTTTTTCTTCCCTTTTTTTTTCCATTTCCAAATTGTGTGGTTACTTGTGTTTCTGTCCTTAGGTTAAAGTTATTCTAATCCTCATATGCGGAGATATGATGAGAACAAATGCTTCTTTTGTTGGTGTAGCCCAGTTAATTTAAACAACCAGTTTAGTAATTGCATTGGCCAGGCATTTCCAAAGATCGGTAATCTAATTTAACTCTGAGAGTTAATGATTTTAATGATTTGTTGTGATCTCAAAACAAGTGTTAGAAGATAAATCTACATCATTAAATCTATTACAGTGTTTTGCTTCATTTAGCAAATTTTTTTTGTTCTTGTTCAGAAGACACTCACTTCTTAAACTAGCAAAGATATTAGTTGTGTTAGTAAATGGTGTCCTAGGGGAAAAGAACTAAACAAACTGAAAAAGAATACATCTCAATCCAAATGTTCTTTATGGGTTTATAAATGAAATTGTTTACTTTTGAGATTACATCAAATAGAATTTCTGTAAGTGCCAAAAGAAGAAGGGCCCAGTGAAAACAAACATTCAATTGGAGATAAAGATCTTATGATTTACAATCTCCAAACTAAATGATGTTTCTAAGCCTGAATCATTTATTTTAGAACTGGGTAGAAATACCTGGTGTCATACCAGAATAAATAGGTTCTGAAGGATTTGCTATCCGTAAGTCCAGTAAGGCAAAATAGAGCAAGTCCACATTAAAATGCAAACTGAGTTAATTTATCCTTCATTCCCAATGTTTCTGAAGCACAATTAAAATTCTTCAAATTTTCTTCAAATCAGTTAGATGTTCAAAGTTATCAGCATCTGAACTCAGCATTTCCTCGGTAGATGATACCGGCTCCTAGTCTGGGTCTTTCATCTTCACCTAAATACATGATAGATTGATCCTTTTTAATAGTGCTTACAATGAAGCATTATTTTATACAATAGTATGATGTATGTGTATATGAAATCCATCTAGTTTTAAGCAATACTGTTTCTCCCTTCATTGTTCAGTGATTCAAGGGTTTATGATATAACCGCTATAAATCATGTTATACATTTTGTGAAGTATCTTCATGCCTATGGAAGTTCTTTGCTGTGATAAAATAGTTATCCTTTAAGGCTGCTTCATTTTCTTTATTTCTGTAGACAAATACAAATATACTCCTTTTAGAAGAATAGATGTTAGTTTATTGCTGTATTTGTTCATTCCAAGAACTTTCATTTAGTGAAAGATGACTTGTAATGATAAATATCTTCAGAATCACAACAACGGTTTCTCAAAGTTAAGACAAATCATGCATTTTGCAGCTGCAGTGTTTTCCTCTCCTTTTTTTTTCTTCAGTGCAGCATACGAGAGCCAACCCTTCCTAATTTATTTCTATCAAATGAATAGTATGCCTCAATCCAGAAATATGTATCAATACACTGAACTAAATGGCCTATTATATCCTTCATATAATTCCATGTGATCAATGGAGAGAGATATTTAGAAGAACAATGAAAAAGCAAGGTTAAATAATGTATAAGTAATTTCTAGGATTTATTTAATGTATATAGTGCTTTGGTATTGCTCTACGTAGTTTTGATAGTATATTAATATATCTGCGGCATATCTATTCGTGAATAGGATTGTGTATGAAAATATACTGTACATAGGTCATAATTCTGATATATTAGCATAATTCAAAGATGGAGAACATATTTCATCTCAAAGATTGGCTATTGAGATACCATCAACAAGTGATATTCTTTTCTTAATATTGTGGATCATAATTTATTTCAGATTTTAATACCAAATTTACCTATGCTGAGTGAATGTGTAAACCAGAAATAATTTGATTTTCATACTTCTCTGAATTTCAGGGCATCCAAGAAAAAATGTTTATTTCTAAATAAGACCAAATGCCCAGTTTAGTCCAGCATGTTCCTTCTATCAGCACTGCTATTCCCTGTTGCTTTTTCAGAGTTTATGAGATATATTGAATTATTTTGGGGTTTCTGGATTATTTTTCCATGTGTTGAATCTCATACTATACATATGTACAAATATACAGCTGCTACTTTTGGCACAAATGAATTTCTGATTATAAAATATATAAAATATGCAGCTGCCAATTTTGGTACCAGTAAACTTCTCACTATATAATGTATACATTATGTAAACTATATAAAATAATGACTGCTATTATTTTATCCTTTGATATAAAATCCCATACATTTATCAATAGAATGTCTATCTTCAAAGACAGTAAGCCCTGACTAACATAAATCAACAACTAGAAGATCTTCTAGTGATAGATATATTGAGAGGTGTTGGAGATATATTCAGTCTGCATGTTGAAAACAAGTATCGTATTTTCAGATGAAGTTATGAATTGGAATACATTCTATGGACCACACACTTCTTCAAATGGCCATTGTTTGCTTAGAGGTTACATATAATTTTGTATTTGTGTAAGTGGCTGTGAAAATGCATACAGAATTTGTATTTTTCTGCCATCAGACTTTTTACATCTCCAAACAAGCTCTGATGAACTGTCAAAGTCTTAACAGTTTGATAATTCCTAGAATGTTCAAAACTGGCTCCTAACCATGTGCTGTGATATCTGGTAACAACCTAGACATTTGGATTGAAATACTTTTCCAGGTTCAGAGTCTTGCAACTTTCTGCATTATCTGTAGATTGTGTCTTGTGTCTGTAGAATGGGTCCTGTTCTCCATGATATGCTCAATGATACTGGCTACTATAGCATGTTACTCATCTGGTTCAAGTTTCAAATATTCTTCTTTTCAAACATTTTACAATACCTCCAAAAATCTAACTTGACTAGAAAATGCAGAAGACGTGCTGTGATTTTTAAGATCATTGTACAGAACACTTGGTTACATTTCGCCATCAAAAACTGAACTAAGGGAGAATGAGAAGAATAGAATGGAAATTCTAATTCCCTCTTCATGTCTGTTATCCTTTGCAGACTGGAACATAATAAGCGCACCATTGTGCCTACAGTCCCTGTCCTACTGTCCTATTGCCTAACTTATCTGTACCTACTTTGCTAATGTTTATGTTTATACCAATACCTGCTATCTTGTACATGCTTGAAAATAAATAAATAATAATAATAATTCTTAACATGGAAGAAGGTTATATGCTTTTTAGAATGGACATTTGGGCAATAAAGTCAGTTGAGTTTCCATGCAACTTATGCAGTGCTTCAAAAGATTAATCATTCAATCAAAGCAAGGAAATTCGTGCTCTACATACTATAAGAGTTTCAGTGTAGCTGCATACACATACACTCTCTGAAAAATTCAGATGCAGAACTTATGAAGAAGCGGTTTCTGATAGCGAACTATTTCTGTTTTAAGCACAGTGTAACAACCAGTTACAACCCCCACTCTTCCAAATTTCCAGACTTGATTCCAGGAAAAGTGGCACTGTCCAAATATAGTATTTTTTGAATGCACAAAAGAGGCCACAGACTATTGGCTGACGCTCAAAGCTCTGGAGAAGACGCAAGCTTGAACTTGCTTGGAGCTGAATACTGTTATCTTGTCAGTAGACACTGCCTTCAGTCTCTATCTGTTTGGCCACTCTAATTAATGATCTTTTAACTGGACTGTCAGTCCTGTTTAAACCTGAGTGTTGCCAGTTGCTTCCTTCATCGGGCCAACCAATGGGAACCAGGCAAGTCATTTAAGCCCCCCACTGTCCCAGTGGCTCTGAGCCTATAGCAGCCCAGTTTAATAGGGCATTCAGAGCTCATTAGGGGAAAAAACACATCAGGAGTGACCGCTCCAGTACTACACATTGCCACTAATAGCCTCAGTGAACAGAATCGTTTCTGTTTCTGCTCACTTGTTGTTGAGTCTTTTCAGTGTCAACAAGTGGTCATGTCGGCAGGAGCTCGCCATTCGGCCCAGCAGTTTTATCCGTTGCTCTTCTGAGCCAGACTTGTGTCCCCTAGCATTGTTCGGCCTACAATGAAGCATGAGCAATTACAAAGGCATCACAGCCGTTCATCATCAGCTCACGCATTCGCCCGGCAATATTGGCTGCCAAACATTTCATCCCATCGGGTTGGCACAGGGAACGAGTGCCCATAAAATACAAATCATTTCATAAATTAACCCCTCCTCCATCACGCCGCATCTCCAGAACCAGAACAATCAGGAAATCGCGATTGAAGTGAAAATTAAATTGGGTGAGGGAGTGATTACAACTCTCTCTCCCACACAGAGGCACAAGCACCCAATACAAAGAAGTTAGGAGTGGAGGAACATTATGTGGTAGAACCCACACACTCAAATAAAATGTCCCACAACTTAATTTTTTTAAGTTGTACCGGTTGAAGCAGCAGTTAACTATCTCCCACTGAATGCAGCTGGAATTTGAGCTGCTGGATTGTACTCTATTGGTAAAATGATTGCCCTTCCCCAGAATACCTAACAGCATATTCTTGCACATGGACTAAAAGTAATTCAGCAAGACTCACACTCAGATCAATGTATATAGAATTAAAGCTTTATTTGTTGTGTCCACATTTGTGAATGAGTAGTGCAATCTGTAAACATTTCTTTTGACATAATATCTGTAATAATGGGAGGTAACTGTCTACAGATCAGCATGTGGAGTAAATCAATCCAGTGTCTGACAGTAATAAATGACGGTATTTCTGAATAAAAAATATATTTGTAACATATGTTACAGGAGACAGCAAGCATTCTCTCTTTTATGATTCTGCTTGCCTTGTTGGAAATGAAACTTATATTAAAATGTTTACTATTATTGCCAGATTAATTGAGGGTGAGACTTCTTTTGATAAAAGGACACTGGCTCTGTGGCTTCTTGCCTGAACAAGCACCAGCGAACATGCCTTCAGTCCTTAGCAAGTATTTATTTGACCAGCTGCCTTTTCTCCCAGTTTCCTACTTTTCACCTTTTGCACCCAGTGCCTTGCTGTCTTTGTTGTCTCCTTTCAGACTTAGTTTCGCTAGCAAATGTTACCCACATGTGGCTAAAGCTTCATTAAAGCTTCACTTCAGAAAGATTTGTAAACACAACATAACTAAAGTTACCTGAGCTTGCTCTGTCTGTCTTGGTCTCAGTCTCTCTGTCTGTCTCTCGGTCTCTCTGTTTGTCTGTCTCTCTCTGTCTGTCTGTCTGTCTCTCTCTCTCTCTCTCTCTCTCTCTGTGTGTGTGTGTGTGTGTGAGAGAGAGAGAGAGAGAGAG
>JANHGD010004116.1:67576-78563 GCA_027560375.1 Imantodes cenchoa | reverse complement strand
TTAAATTCTCTTTCTTTCTCTTTCTTTCTTTCTTTCTTTCTTTCTTTCTTTCTTTCTTTCTTTCTTTCTTGTATGTCTGCAACATGTAGAACTAAAATGAAATTGTGTTAACATAACATCCCAGAATTTATTTGAGGAAATTGTTGTAAATATATTGACTGTTAAGGTTTAAAATCCTTAAACCACATTTGCTCACCATTCAAAAGTGATGATTTAAAAAAAAAAACTAAGAAGAAAACAAAAAGATCAGAACACATCCTCTCCAACAGCCAAAACCCAGATAAGCATGGATTAACACTGGACAAAAAATAAAGCAGGAACCAAGAAACTCTCAAGAAGAAAAATCACATCCTCAACACGAGAAGGGCAAGCTACAGTATACAGTAAAAAGGGAAGCAAACCGAACACACACTAACATTGATAATATTGTTTAGTTGACTAATAAAATGTCTGCAGACAAACAACCAAGTTCAGAGAGCTTCAAGGACTCCACAATTCAATTCAACCACAAACTCTATATATTTTATTTATATATTGGTTATATATCCATATAGCACAATGAACCTGTTTAATTTCTAGTAGCTGCATAAATACAATTGCTTAATTTTAACGAGTATATTGTTTGATTTTGTTTGGTGTTGCTTACAGTGGTGATATAAAATTATGGATCTATTTGCAATTTAATTTATTGTGTAAATTTGCCAAAATTGGGTTAATTAATTAAGAAACTGGGAGTTTCTCCTTCTCTCTGTCTTTTGCCTTTTGTATATATAACTCAATAAAGATTATTTTTCAAAAAAAGAAAAGAAAAAAAGAAACTGGGAGTAAAACACTCATTCTATATGTCCCTAAACACAATCCTCTTGTCTCACTCAAATCTTTTGAAATACATATTTTAGATATTACCTCTCAGTAAAGATAGACAATCAGTCCACAAGATGCACTACTGCTGGTTTGTAATGTCATGAAAACTAAGAGCCACAAGTCCTTTGTGTTAATGCTGGACATAAAAGTTCTCCTGCATCTTTTTTTCCCTATTCCTCAATTAGTTTGATGAAAGAGAACTTCAAAGGAATTGTCATGAATGGGAAGTAACCTTCTAGTTCATAATTAGTTTGTGGTGATCATATGTTGGGTGTACATGTCCTGATTTTCACTTTCCAGAGGCCTGGGTCCAGCAATCTCCTCTGTTGTCCCATGCAAGATCCCATGGGAATAAATAAGCATAAGTTTCAGGAAATTTTATCCTGCCCTACTATGTCAATGTGCTGAAAGAAAAAATTTAGGTAGCCAATAATAGACTAGAATATTCCCAGTATAGGAATAAAATTTTCCCAGTATGGGCTGCTTTTGAGTATGCAAAATGGAGTGGACAATAGGTAATCAGTGAGAAGAAGGCATGAATGGTAGCTCATTTAAATGCAATTGTGTCTATCAATAGGAAAACTCTGGTATATCAGCCAGAAATCTGTCACCAGAATATGTTAATCAGTCAGTCTTTTTTGGTCTCAAAATCAGATCTCTAAATTATCTGTCTTCTTGAGATCCATGCTGGGCAGTTGTTTCCTTCTTACAATCTCCATCAGCACAAGTAATTTCTTTGTGCCTGGTATATTTGCCACATGATGCTTCCCACAACAGGCAAACTATTAAACTGGCACATTTGTTGGCAGCAGCCCTGGGAATAATCTTTTCGGGCATTTTCAAAACCACATGGTGCATATTGTACTGGGAGGGGTATTTCTTTTTACTCTAAAGTTCAAGAAAAATGATAGCAGAAAAGTAAATGAGCCAGCAAATTGTTATCTCAACAAGGGTGCTGCAAGGTGACATTTCACAAAAGCCCCATTTTGAATCAAATGTGACCTTTTAATGTTGCAGTGACCCAATACAAATTATTAAGACACACTTACAACTAGCAAACATTCTACCCAGAGTTGCATCTTACTGGCCAGACCAATCTAATTTATAGATTTCTTGGAGACTTCCCATAAAGCAACGTCATCATCTGAAACTGCGTGGCTCACAAAAACCTTAAAAGAAAAAAAAAAGGATTAGCATTGATTTTCAGCAATCAGATATTTTCCAAAAGCCAAGTCCCATCAGCAACATTTTTATTTCTAAAAGATCTTATTTATTGGAAGCAAGTCAGAATCAGTAATTCATCAGATAAATGGTGCATAAGAATAACTAATAAATTAATAGCCCGTTCATTGGGAATACAGTCTGCTGACACAACCTATTTAGCAATAGAATGCTTTAAAACAAACTGCATTTGAACTACCTCACTGGTATAGGAAGGACCTTATGGGCACATCTCATTGAGCTTAAAACAGTCAAAACACACAGTCACAAAATAAAACAAAACCAGATACTCATATGTTTCAGATGCTCTGCATAAGCCACTGGTGATTTGTATGTGCGTGAAAAACAGGAAACATATACTTGATGCTTGTGTTATAATACATTAAAGGAGGCAGGGAGATAAATCGTAACAGTCAAATCTTTTTTCATGCTCAAACCACATGAACGTTCCCAGTAATATCTGTATGAATAAAATAAATTATCATGCATTTCTTTCACATGTCAGAATCCATTCCTGCACATTTCTCAATTTCCTCTTCTCTCTAATCTCTTCTGTAAAACAAACACCTCATTGCATAAATGCTCGGTCTCAAAACATACTGCAGGCTTTTTAGAAATGACAGGATCTAGCAAGATATCTGTTTCGCCATTCAACATAAGGATAAAGTGAAAATTATTAAAGCAACGATGTTGGACATGCTGTCGGGTCTATGGACAAAGTAACTTGGTGGTGATATCAATCAAATGGAATATCAACCTTAATATGGTTTTTTATTTTGCAGTTTGTTTACGGCAATATCTTGCACAAGTTGTGATTTACCCAGCAGGAAAATAAAGTAGTGGATGACAAATTAGCTGCTGCTGCTTTACTGCCCATCACTGCCAACAAATAATTTAACTATGATTCACTCAGTCCTCTACAAAATAAAGACTCAAATAATTTCTCTCTGTCATCTTTCAAGTAAACACTTCCTTATGAAGTCGATCTCCTGTCAGAATTTATCTTTCGATGGTGCAAACAAAACTGTTTAAGTTACAGCCTGAAAAAAACACCACTATAAAAATAAATTATCCACCTGTTTGATGGCTTCAAAAAATGGCTTCAAAAATTAGTGGTCTAAGTCAGAACAATACATAGAAATTGGACATCTTTTTTTTTAAGAGGATGGAGAGGCATTAATAAAACATTCTGAAACTGTATAAGTTTACAAACTCACTTCTTTTTTTTCTCTGCCTTTTAGCATTGATAAAACTAAAGAAATGGAACTACAAGCTAGATATGCTAGCAAATGTACTCTTGACATGCACTGATAAATTTTAAGTAGTGACTTATTAGAGGGCCAGTCAGACACTCCATTTAATTATATAAATGTGAATGATAGACTAATAAAATTTGTTCTCTGATCAAGCCTCTTAAAATAGAGGAGGGTTAAAAATTGTTGTAAGTCTTTGGTGATTATAATCTGGATTTGTTGATTTGTTTAATTTGCTCAGTGTTAACATATGTCTGAATTCTTATAATATTTCATAAATAAGGAGATAATAAAAAGAATGAGATTTATTGTTCCTGCAAAGTGCAAATAAGATAGACTCTTCCTTATGGAGAATTTTTATGTGGGAAATTTGTTATCTTTCCTCAGCAAATTTTGATTTATCAATTTCAAATTGGGGGGATTTGAATTTGGTGAATTTGAATGAATGATGCAGTATGTATTAGTATGAATTAATGATATTAGTTTCAGAAGAAAAGTTATCCTTATTCTCGGGATAACTTTGTGGCTACATGTGCCTTTTCAATGAGCAAATAATGTATTTTCACTTTGCTCTGTATAGCTAGCTCACTATTTGGTGCTAAGTAGAGCCAACAAGGCCAGAATTTGAGGACACAGATTTCTAAACAAGGACGAATGATTTAAGATTTCAGCTCCACAGAGGGACAGTATAACCACCGAATGACCTCCTTTAGAGCCCCATGCCTTTCCCAGTGGGGTTTTGTTCATGAGACTGGATTCATGTCATAAACAAGTGTGGTTTGGACTCTCTGTTTACAACTAGATGTCATCAGATTTCTGCCCTTTCTTCAAGTACAGTGTGCTTGATAGGATAGGAATTGCATATTTTCAGGTTTGTAACCATAAATATGATTAGTGTTGTAAATGCAAAAAGTGTCCGATGGATTACTTTCTTCCCATCAAAGTGTCTTTATCCTACCTAGGGAGGCAACAAGTGTCACTTTTAACAATTGAAATTTGTATTTTCAAATTCATGATTTAAATCATGATTTAAAATTCTGTCAATCTCTAAGAACATAACATGGACCAATGAGGTCTACATCTCAACCATATTAATTTCCATCTCCTTTTTAAAAAATAATAAAAAAGTTATTTCTTTGTGCACCTCAATGCCACTGCTGAGCCCTAATAAAGAGAATCATGATAGAATGGAGAAGTGCAACTTCTGAGTAGAATTATAATATTGAATTGTGGATATTTAATACTGAGGACAAATAATAATATGATCATCACTTATAGTTTCTTACTGTGGCATTTGAAAACATGTGGTACAGGTATTAGAAACTGAGATCACAAACACTGTGATCTAGCAAGGCACCACATTTTTTTCATACACAGGAAAGATTGTTTTGTTTATTTTTGTCTAATACTAAAATCAATCATGCATGTTTTGATAACATACATTCTGAGTACATTTGTTCATGTATGATATATTTTGTGGGATGTTAACACAATGAATGACTGTTTTGCCTTTAAGAAGCATATATCAAGATCAAGATCACAATAATTTCAGCTGGCTATATGTTTTTCCTAGCAATATCCTCTGTTAGATGTTTTTGATTACAAAGCAATTGTAATAGGTATCACAAGACTTTTCACATATAACTTTATGAATTATATTTGGCTAACATTCCTAGTACAATAATATATAGAGAGAATTTCAGTAAAAATATAAAATATTTCTCTTGTGTTCAGCAGTAGATGAAATGTAAAGATTTATTTGGGAATTGGAGATGTAAGCACAATCAAAATTCCTTGCATAAAATTGTCATTTTCTGCCAGTTTAGAAAACTGGTAGAAACATTCAGTGAGTTATAAAATATTTTGCCTCAGAGCCATGAAAAAGAAGTTGTGTTATGCTAATACAGTTCATTTGGTGTGGTGGGAAGTTCTCTATCCATATTATTAAAGTATAATTTATTGATTTTGATATTTTGACCAAGAAAAATCATAATGTCTCTCCAGCCTTCATTAAATATACAGTTGAGAATAGTGTCTGTGTATTTTTGCAATATAAAATAAGGATTTAATATATATGCAGTGCAGTGAGTTCTAATAATATTTCTTTGAGCAAAATCAGTGATTATAGTGTGTATATGTTTATGTGTATAACACACACAGCAGATGCTCTGCAAGTTAATCCAAATAATAAAATGTTAGGACAAAACCAGTCATAGTATAAAAGTTTCATAAATAAAATAAGACCAGGATATTGAATGTTCAAGATTTTCCCTGATCTTCCCAACAAGTGAAAGAGTTCTTCAAGCCAAACTGAACAAGCATAAGTACAACTTCTATATTCTATTCATGAAAGCAACTTCTACATGACCCTGAAAGAAACAATGCTACTGTTTTAAGAGGTTGGTCATTGAAGCTTCCTTAAAACAGTAACAGCTTTAGTGCAAAATTTTGCAAAGGTACCTCTGTGTGATAATAGCATGAAGTCCAAAACATTGCTTCTGAATCTCTTTTGGAAGCAGAAATAGCCCTAATATCAGTTCATGGAGAACTGAATACAGAATTCTGTATTATAATTGGCTAATGCTTTCTTCAGGAATTCACTAATAGTATCTTCTGGTTTACTTTCCACAAGCAACATTAAAAACTGAAGTCTGGCTGCAGTACTTGCATTTCTATGAAATATCTGAATGAGAGGAACATCAATAAAATGATGAAATTTAGAATATGATCAAGTGGCAACAAGCTTCAATTAAAAGTTGATCAAACACTGATGATTTACAGAAACATTACATTAATTGTCAGTTGTTAGCTTCCTTTGCAGTCTAGGAAACAAATATGGGAACATCAGACATACAAACATCAGAGAATTCAACAATCCCAACAGCAAGTAACCTAGCATCCCTGACAACAAAAGTGACTCAGGTATGTTTTGCTGAGGTGAACTTAGTGAACCAGGACATCACTTGGTTTCAAGAGTGGGATTCAGCCGGTTCGGACTGGTTTGGGCAAACCAGTAGCTACGGCCAGCAGATGTGCCCACCCACCAGCCCTGGCGCTATTCCATCTTATATAATCACTGTGTTTATGATGCAACATGCATATGTGCAAGGTGCATGCAAAACTATTCTATACAATTACTGTGTTTTTGACACAATGCACATGTGCACAAGGTGCAAGCTAGAGAGCAAACCAAGTTTGTATGCACGTCTGCTCGCATTTTTAATTCTTGGTGAACTGGTTGTTAAATTATGTCAAGCCCACTTTTGCTCGGTTTAGCGTGTTTTTACATACTGTCCCTCAGAGAGAAAATATGACAACATCTGCAGTATATAACTCACTATGATGAAGGTACCTAAGAGCAAATAACTTATAGGAATTCCTGTACACAAGGATTCCAATTTGTTTATATTATTAAGAAGCATAGACTACTAATAAATGCTCACATGTTTATGGGATTAAACACATTGATGGAAGGATAGACACAAACAATATAGCAAAACTATCTTAATAAACTTTGTTAGAAAGAGGCTTATATAATGAATTGTGAGCCCTCTGATGTAGAAAGCTCAATGCTCTCTCTTTCGAGCTCTCTTTTGATAATTTCTGAATCCCTTCCATGTGTGGGAGGTCTCCTGATCTCCTACCTTGTGCCAAATCCACAGATTTCCCTTCTTCTGGTAAATGACAAGGCACCGCTACAATCTGCTCCCTAATCCTCCATTATCCATGAATGCACCAAGGGATGGTTTTGCCATTCTCCTTGCATATACCCTTTGGTGGATGCAATACTGTGGTGATGCAATATCATTCCCATTAGGCCATTCTTCAAGAAGAATATTGACACACTGCTGTTCTTCATTGTAGCTTCACCACTTCTTAAGTCAGCATTATAGCTTATTTCAATGGTACAAAGGAAGATAGTCTGCAGCTGCTCACTGCTTTGTATTTATCCTGGTAGGTCTCCCTGGAAAAATGCCAGACATTGCTGCCAACCTGTCAAGACTACAAAGGATCAGGGATGATTTTCATTACCTGCTTAAAATTGCTGAAAACAATTTGCTGAAAACAAACAGGCTAAATGCTTTTGCCCATTGTCTACTATAATGGTAGTACTTCTGATGCCGGCATAATTTCAAGAGATGGTAGATCATAAGATTTTCTCTAAACGTTACAGTTCTCCAGGTAGTGTCATTTGAATGTAGCTGCCCCTGCAGATTATTGAAAATATTAATACTATATTCAGATTTCTCACAGACTGAAACATTGCTCCAAAGATAATGTCCTTTATCAGTTCCTGAGGGAACCAGCCTCCTATACTAATATATAAAGTATTTAGTACTACTGCTTTCTGTATATGGAAATGTACATACCGTCTTTCAAATCCAGTGACAGATTTCTGGCACAGAAACCAGCTATTTGTTAAGATCACAGCACTAGGGACTGCTTTTTTTATTTAGTATATTTTGTTTACTAGCCTTGTCTCACTGCTGCTTTTAGATTACTATGCCTGTTGGCAGAATTGTCTCCAAGCCCTTTACCTCTCCACTTGCGTGGCACAGTATATGCTTCCTCTTTTTCCAATTCAAAACTGAATGCCATATTTCTATTGACCACCCTTGGACATCTCATAGATGTTCAATCTCCTGGGAAGAAATTGATTTAAATTGACTGTCAAAGAAGCAGAAAAAAATCAAATGACTTGGGAACAAATAGGGACCTGAGCAGCTTCAGGAATCTTATGACAGAAAGGAAAAAATAATGAACTACACTGTGTCTGTGCAAAGAGTGTAGGAAGAGATGAAGATATAAATATAAATTTAAAAGGGGAAAGAAATCCCCACTCACCCATCCCACTCCATCCTTAGCCACTTCTTTCCTCTAAGTCTAGTGTTATTTTCAGGCTCATTGCTGGAAGCACTGTTCTGCTTTGGTGGTTTCCACTGAGGCTTTTAGGTGTTGATTTGTGTGAGTGAAGCACAAGAAACAGACCCTTAAAACAACTCTACGTGTCATAGCTATGCCGTTTTTGGGGAACCTAAGCATGAGTTCTACATTTATTTATTTATTTATTTTGTCGCATTTGTAGGCTGCCCAATTCCCGGAGGACTCTGGGCAGTGTCCAACAAGTGGGAAACAATACAAAATTCAACAATAAGTAAAAAACAGTCCAATAAAAATATTAAAATTAATATGGCAATTAATAAAACAATAAAATACATTCATTCCACATACAAAAAGGGGGGGGGGGAATTGAAAGTCCTATCTTATCCCAATCCCCCAAGCCTGCCAGCATAGCCAAGTCTTAACAGCTTTACGGAAGGCTAGGAAGGTGGGGGCAGTTTGGATCTCCAGCGGAAGGTGGTTTCACAATGTTGGGGCCACCACAGAGAAGGCTCTCTCCTGCGGCCCTGCCAGCCAGCATTATTTGGCTGACGGGACCTGGAGGAGACCCACTCTGTGGGATCTTACTAGTCGCTGGGAGGTATGCAGCAGCAGGCGGTCCTGCAGATAACCTGTCCTATGCCATGTAGAGCTTTAAAGGTGATGACCAACACCTTGAATTGTGCCCGGAGACCAATCAGTAGCCAATGCACCTGGCGAAGGATAAGTGTTGTATGGGTGAATCTAGGTGCATTCACGACCACTTGTGCAGCTGCATTTACATTACATTGCCAACTGCAACCCAATCACTACAGACATCAGCATTATATAACCCTTGCCACTTTCCAATAGATTTACAATAAAAAGCATTGTAGTCACAGGGATATCACAAATGAGAAATTCTCTGGCATTCAATTCTGTGACCTTGTTCAGCTTTATTTCTCCAATATGCCAGAAACGATCTTAGCTCCACTTAATTCAAAGCGAAATGGGAACTCTCACCAATCTCCAGGGAAATCACCATTTGAAGACAGATATTAATATTACACAACAAATGGACTTTTTAATTGACTCTGGGCTGTTCTGCTTTACCGAGCTGGTGTGGCAGTAGATTTGCTTCATCAAAGTCCAAAGGTCATCTGTTGTGCTAAAAGAACACAGCCATAAAACAAAAAAGATACACCTAAACGTTACAGTGACTAGGAAAGGCCAAATCCCTTATGTTTAGTTAGGCAAATAAGTTCTGAAAGTGATAAAAAGGAGAATAAATCAATAGAGAGATGCTCTTCAGAAATTAAACAAGAAGAAGGAGAGGGCTATTGGAAGTAGGTTCACACTTATATTGTTTTCAGATCCAACTGCTTGTCAACATTTTGAGTTTGTAAAAAAATCAGTTGAGTTTTTGGCATTAGCTTTTAGGAACGTTTTAAGCATTTCAGCATACTGAGACAGACAAAAAGCCTCTCGTGTTATGTTATTCTCATCTTGGAAAACACAATAAAAGTAAAGAAAGGTGGGAAATGGCAACAGGCATCATACATTTTGCCTCCATGTTAGGAATTACCTAGACAGGTATATCTGTGGAACATGATAAAAAAAGTTGAGACAGCAGCACAATGGTATAATCAAAGGTCTGTCTGCTTTTTGTCCATGTTATATGGAGAAAGAAATAGCAAACTTGGGAGAACTTATGTTGTCCTGTCCTGAAAATAGCCTTGGTCTGAACAAATAAGCATTTTGGCAAATACATTTGTTGAAATACTGCAAATGTCTGCAGCTCTTATTAGTCTCATTTTTACTGAGAGCAAAGCTTCAGCAGAAGTCAGAAAGGAGCTAAGTAGCAGTCATTGATAATGGTGAATTAAATGCAAAAGCATCTTCTGATATTTAACAATAGTGATAAGCCATTGGCCCAGATCTCTACATTTAACGAAGTGAAATACTTATTTTAATCTATAACTGAGCCAATCTAATGATATGCTATACAATCAAAAGTCAAATGATGTGCTTACCTACCGTATATATAGATGGAAGGCTACCTGAGAAAAATTGCTGCAGGGCTGGAGTAGCAATGCAACATTTTTATCTTGTCCCACCACTAAAGACTGGAGAATAAAAACCCTAAAGTGGAAAGCACCACTAAAGACTGGAGAATAATTCCCTAAAGTGGAAAACATAGTATAAACTAGTGATGTTTGGAACAGCAACTGCAGTCTTATCATTTAAACAGACTAAAATCCTTCCAATTTCTCTGTAATTGTTCTGCGGCATTCTACTGTATTTCAAGCTGTCAGGATAAATGTAGATGGTTTTCCATCTCATCAGGGGACGGGAGAGCTAAGTGCACCCTGGTCAAGCACAATAGGACAGCAAAGTAATGTTTTCCTGTTGTTTTGTTTGGCTAACACCCTGTCCTGTTCTTTTGGTGCAAAAATAAATATGGTTCAGCAAATTTTAAGGCACACTCAGTGTGTTTTGTAACATAAATCAAACCCTATTGACTCCACAGCATCAAATGCATTTCTTAAAAACCAACAGCTTCACCCAAAGCAAACTTATTTATAAATAAGTCCCACTGGAGTTTGCTGGATTTACCTCCGAGCACAAAACAAGCAACTGACCTAGTTCACCTTCGAACTGACCTAAATGTAGTTCACAAAATCATCTACCACAATGTCCTACCTGTCAATTATTTCTTCAGCTTCAACCGCAACAATACACGAGCACACAATCGTTTCAAACTTAATGTAAACCGCTCCAAACTCGAC
>JANHGD010004114.1:90437-103201 GCA_027560375.1 Imantodes cenchoa | reverse complement strand
ATAAACAATGATATATCTATGTATATTACCAATACGTACTTGACAAAAATAAATAAATAAATAAATAAATAAATAAATAAATAAATAAATAAATAAATAAATAAATAAATAAAGATAGAGTTTGAAATTTACTATATATTTGTATGTGGATGGCTAGTTTGTAGCTCAGGTGTACCACACAAATTTGGCCAGTATCTTAGAAGGAAACGTATAATCCTTTGGTACTAAATTTCATATTTCTGCCCAAAGACCCTTTTTGTCCTTGAAATCCATAGCAAACCAACACACACATGCTGCCTATTGCATGTATCCTTTAAAAAATAAATACGCAGGAGATGCTTCTTTCTTAATTAAATCAGCTTCAGGAGAAATCCAGAAGAGATTATTCTCACTTAAAGAAGCTCTAACCCACTTTATTGGATTCTTAGTGATAGCCCAAAAACCTCATCTGATTGGCTGGAACCCTCTTCCTTAGCCAGGCTCTTCTCAGAACCTCCAGAAGGATATTTTAAAATAAATTTTCTCCAGTGTTTTTACTTATTAGAGGAGTGCCTTCTAGGAATGTTATGAGTTGATGAACAAATTTTAAATCACTTAAGAATATATAGTGATTGAACTTTAAAAAAGCTTTTACAGGTATTCCTCATTTACAAGTAACTTGTTTATTGAATGTTTGCATTTATGACTGTGATGAAAAAGCAACTTTATGACCAATCCTCACATTTATGACTTTTATTAGTCTGAAAAGCAAAAAAAAAAAAAAAAAAGACCAGCTAAAGATTATTAGCACAACTGCAATTTTACTTAGCAGCTGCTTCACTGAATGACCAATAGGTGGTCCCAGTTGACACTAAATGTGAACTACGTGTATTACTGTATTTGCTCCTCTTCCTCATCCCCTTTTTTCCATCTCTCTCTTTAAATCCAGAGAGGAAAATATACAGAAATAAATGCAGCTAGATATATATTGTATATTCTAATTTGTATTGTGTTTTTATTATTGATTGTATACACTTTGGGAACTAAAAGCTCCAGTCATTCATATACTCATGCATACCTATCCAGTTCAGAGTTGAGTTTCAGAACAATCAAAGGACCTTGTCTGCACCTTGTTCTATGATGCTTTTGGAGAAGTAAACTTTTTATATATCTTTTATACTTTCCAACAAGGTTTGATCAGTCTATCAAAGTTTAGATTGTTACATTTTTCTTGCACCACCTGATATTTTTCCAGTTGATTGTCATTACTTTAACAAGTTTAAATGGAAAAATATTTTTGCTTTGACAACTATAGCTTTTATCTGCTTCAAAATGTATAAGAGTATAATTTGAAAGCTTTCTAAGAAAGCCTTTCTGCTTCTATATCCTCCTCTAGAAGGATCTCATGTATCCTAATCTTTCATATACATCTGGTTATATAAATGCTATAATACTATAGTATTTCTCTATATCATGGTATTACAGCATGATTGGCATTGTATGCTAGTAATGATATACTAACATTAACATACTGATTCATGTTGTATATCTTAATGTCTGCGCAATGGCTCAGCGGTTAAAGATGCTGACCTTGTCAGTTGGAAAGCTGACAGCCCGGGTTTGAGATCTGAGTTCTAAGCGATGGGGTGAACTCCCATCCTTGTCTTAGGTCCTGCCTACCAGCAGTTTGAAAGTGTGCAGATGCAAGTAGATAAATAGGTACCACTTTGGTGGGAAGATAACAGCATTCAGTGTGCCTTGGTATATAGTCATGCTGGCCACATTATCACGAAATGTCTTCGGATAATGCTGCTCCCTCAGCTAAGAAACAGAGATAAGCACCTCGCCATAGACATTTCATGATAATATGGCCAGCATGACTGGACAGGGGAAACCTTTTATCTTCTTCTTTATATATGTTAAATTCCAACATGATATAAATCTTTAGGAGTTTCCTTTTGTAGATTTTGTGGTATAAGTGTGATGTTTGATTAATTCTAGTTCATAAATATATCATGGTTAATTTTTGCATTAGTGTAATAAAATGGCTTGGAAGGTCTTATGCTTGACTGAAAGATAATTTATAATTCTAGCAAATAGATATTGATGAAATAATATCTTGTTTTAAAACTTACTTTTTGGCAAGTCTCCTATGCCTTTCACAACCTTGTCCAGTTGTAAGAAACTGGTTGCAGATTCAAATGCATCATCTCTGTTATTCAGTATTAAGGCTTTTTTGTTATGAAAAAGGAATTCAATACCAGATACTTGTTAAGAGCTTTCTTCTACAACTTCCTCCCTTTTTTTCTTTCTGAAGATACAAATACTTGCACTTATAATTATATATACTATACAGGTGTGTGCATGCACACACACAATAACATAATATATATATTTTATTATCTAAGTACAGACATTTTCCTTTTTCTGTCACAAAACTTCTTTCTTAAAAATTATAGTTTCTGCAAAGCAGAGAGGAAAAGACTATTGTGAATATCGTCTTGAAGATTTGCTAAGAATACTCATTATTTTGCTGGATGCCCCTGTGCCCTGTCTGAAGTGCTTAGAGAGAGAAATAACAATTTTCCCCAGGAGCTTTAAACAGTCTTCTCACTTTGTTGCACCAGATGAATTAAAAAAGCTTACCAACCAGGAGGGAGAGAAAGCATATTTATGGCATCAATACCCCATTCAGGTTTTGTACAGCCAAAGCCAATTGCAAGTTCTTTTTGAATAGTGTGACAGCGAGTTGACTTTGCCTAGTTGTACCAACAGGGAAATTTTAGCTGAAGCTTACCTTTAAAAAAAAAAAGCTTAAAATGTTGTATCTGATTACTTCTAGAAAGATGTATTAATTCTTAAATAAAGCAGTTGTTTACAAATATTCATCATGTAGTTTTTCTTTATATCACAAGAATAGGATCAAAGAAAGCAGAGGTCCCCAAACTTGGCGACTTTAAGACTTGTGGACTTCAACTCCCAGAAGTCCACAAGTCTTATAGTTGCCAAGTTTGAAGACCTCTGAAAGAAAGCATGCAAAGAATGTTCGGCTTGCCAACAACACCACAAACTCATATATACACACATGCAAACTTAAAATATGTTTCCTATTGTGTTTATTGGAAGACATGATCTGGGAGAACTAAGAATTCTCCTGTACAACCTTTCGATTCTTTGAAGGAATATTACATACTTTGAAACCACAATAGTTTTCAACTCGATCACTCCAAACATCCATCTAGCTTACAATATCTCAGCCCTACTAGGTAGAGCAAATGATGAAACAAACTAAAGGCTAAAAGTATTTTTTATGAAGATTGATTATAATAACAAAACCTTGAAAAATTGCTTTGTACTATATCTCCTCCTCTTTAGTAAATTAGGAAGTTATCTGTCTGAGCTGTTTATGAACATTATCTGGTCTGTCTGAACTTTAAAAAATAATGCTTCAGCCCCTGTCCCCGGGCAACAGGTTTTGCACATCTCCATCAAAATCATATTTTAATTTATATAGATGATGCTAGACTTTCATAATCAAAAATTGGAAGTTTTTCTCATTATTTATGAAAACATACACATTGGCCCCAAACCAAAATGCCATATTTTAATTTCATGGAATATTTTTTCTTAGCAAGCAGATACTGTATTGATCTGGATATTATCAATAATAATAACTGCTGATCTTTTAGTGATATAGTTGTGTCTTTTGTTTTTGCTTTTCTAAAAAAAAATCACAGGAGAATGACTGGCATGAGTTAATTAAATATTGTGTGAAGAGTTCCTTTGAAACCATTCTCAACTATTTCCTAAGGATGCCCAATAATTCCATTATAAAATCTTTAGTTCTAATTTGATGGTATGGGAAAAAAGGCATTGCTGCCATATTTTTTTAATTTTCATATTCTGTAATGTTTATCATTTAGAACTTCCATGGTACAAACAATATGTTCCTTTTTTTTTTTGTTTATGGGAAATACAATTTCATCTGCTTGATTATGCCAGTTGCTCTTGTTCATACTTTTAATATACTTTTAGTATAATAAATTAACTAAAAGTTGTAGAATATTTCTATAAGTTATATGGCTGGAACTGTTGATCTGAAGTTATAGATCAGGGATCCCCGAAGTTGGCAACTTTAAGACTTGTTGACTTCAGTTCCCCCAGCATAGCTGGCTGGAGAATTCTGGGAATTGACGTCCACAAGTCTTTAAGTTGCCAAGTTTGAAGACCTCTGTTATAGATGACAGCAATATAGATGACTTACAATATATATTCAGTGTTACATTTTATTCCATAGGTGCATCAAAATTCTACTTGGAATGTTCCCAGTGGCAGAAATGAGACAGATTATTTTCTTTCCCACGTTTTGCTTTTTTAGCTTCCGGCAAAAGTTCCCAGAAGAGTTGAACAACTTTCCAGCCAGGGAATGGAGGGAGAGATGAGGAAAAAATGAACACAAATTGATTGCCAATGAAAATGCTATTAGGTTAGAAGATGGATCCAATCCCTAATGTCACGCTTATTGTTTTATTTTCAGCACTTCTTCATACAACACGCTAGGAGATAATATGGTTTCTTGATATAATCTAGTATTATGTGAACCCAGGCATTCTAATTTGTAAATCATGGCTTTTAGCTTAGCGTGGAATGTGCAATCTATATCACACAAGTGATTATACCTGGTTAAACAACCAGCAGTCAAGCACAGCATATAGCACAGTCTAATAGTTCGTAATGTTAAGTTTATTTTTACAAATATCAATTTATTGCAGAGTTTAAAGAAAAAATAAGTAGATGGAAGACAGGGTCCACATTTTAGCCTATAAAACTGCTCCAAACAAAAGGGGACTTCATCAAGAATTGATATAGGAGGTATTTTTCCAGAAGAAAATTATGGGAGGACTTCACTAACTGAAGATATCTCACAATGTTAGAACTCAAAACTGCCCTAGAGGCAAATAAATATGCTGAAAAAAGACAATGTTGGTGTAGGGAATAGCAGAGGCAATACAATTGCTATTCATAGGAGATAAAGAAAGTGGAAAATTATGGCTTTCACCTGCTCTTACTGCTACCATCAGAATGAAAAGAAGAAGAAAATGTGGGTCATGTTTTCCAAAAGACAACTGCATATCTTTCAAAGGCCAATTGTAAAAGGCTCTTGTCTATGATCCCTATCATAGATGAGGACACTAAACTTGCTGGGACCAGGAGGAGGTATCCTTCTACCTAATGTGTGACCATTAAGGTTTTGAGTTCTTGTAATAGCTGAGACCAGAGTGCTGGTAATGACTCTTTTTATCTACAAGTCCTTGACGGCTCTCAAGACCCTGGTCGTCAGATAACCTGATGTAAGATTCTTTGGTTGAAACTGGGTTCTGAAGAATAATTAGGATTGGTTGTACTATCTTCTAGTATATTGTCTTCTCTGCTGCTTATTCATTCATGCTTGAGCTCTGAATTCCATTGCTATGTTGACAATAGAGTGTCTGAGACTATTGGTGCTTAGAGAATTCAATTTGTTACCTGGCAGCATTAAGTCCAGGTAGCAAATTTCTATCTTCCATGACAACCACGGACCTACATCAAGTCATCAATGGTCTAATGCATACCAATGTCATACACTAGATTTAATGCCCATCCCAGATAATTAATGGACTGAATGGAATTTTAGATGGAGTTTGCGGTCTTTCCCAAGAATCAGATGGGTGGCATAGCTGAAAACTTTATTATTGCCTGGAAAGAGTGGGTGGTGGAGCTGCAGATCACCTCAGCTACCTGTGTGGCTTCTCCCTGCTTACTGCTTACTGTTCATGAGAAGATCTTGCTTTGCTGAAGAGCTGTAGAAGAATTGCTAAAAAAAAAGATGCCTGGAACTTTGTTGGAGGAACACTTAAAACACTCCTGAATAAAATCAGGCAAGAAAATTGACTTATTTTATGGCAAAAAGAGCAGTAAAAGATCAGCATTTCTCTGTTCTTTTTATAGCCCTAATAGACATCCAGCAGCTGTTTTTAGGGTGGCCGTGTTTCTTATTGGTAGGAAGAAACTCTGGACCATTTACAGGGCCACTTTGAGGAATATTCAATATTTTGGCACTTAGTCAATCTGATCAGTGCAGAGTTGGATGTTAACTGGCAGGTCAAGTCTGATTCAGTTACAAGAAACAGTCTGATTTGGGATGAATTGGAGGTAGTGATTATCAACAAAGTAGAGTTTGTGCTGTTAGTTCAGCCCTACATGCTGGATCCAGCCCCTTCCTAGCTTACTAAGACTGGCTGACAAGCTGTCAAGAAGTAGTGATGGTTTCTTTGGGGGTGAGGCTGGTATCCCTGAATATGTTATTGGCTAAATAAATTTAGATACTATTTTCCTGTCACCAATCCTCCCTTTTCCGGGACAGCTATTGAGCAGATAGTCAGGCTGCAATTATAGAGGGTTTGGGGAAAGCATATAATTTCAAGCCATTTTAGTCAGGTTTTAGTATGGAGACAACCTTGGCAATACTTGTTGATGACCTGTGGTGGATTTGGATAGGCTGGTACTGTTCTGTTCCCCTTCTTCCACAACAGCAATGACGAGTCAAATATATTAAAGGGAACCAGTTTTTAATTGGAACCAAAAGTCTTTTCAAGAGTTAATAGTTCTCAATTGTCCATTGCCATATTCCCAGAACTGCCATATTCCCAGAACTGGCAGATAAAGCTCCTTATCAAAGTTACTCACTGAATTGGCAGCAGTCCCGAGTAATTAAGGAAGCCAGGAATGTAGTCGTTTTAAAACACAAGCCGAGATGTCCAAGAATCACAAAGCAGAATGTTAACATTAGCAAACTATGTTGTTTTCTGCACCAAAATGTTCGTGATGCCCCTTTTTAAACTCTATGGGCGTGGTCCAGACCTCCTTCCCATTAACCAATCATGCCTCTTCGCCACCCTGCGTACTCAAGCATCAAGAAGAGGCTCCTCCTCTTCTGATTCATCGCTTGCTGACGCTACTGTTGGCTCTAATATGTCTGATAAAACTTCCTCCTCACTCTCCGACTTGGGTGCAAAGACTACTGGGTGTCTTTGCTGCACTTGTCTGGTCTCCAACTCCTCCGTGTCCAGGTCCACCTGCATTGGATGCGAGCTAACCACAAATCCATTTTTGCATTCTTTGTCTCAATCATAATATACTTCTGCACCAGTTCCAGAAGGGCATCTTCTCTTCCTTCCTTCATAGTCAGTTCCTGCAATGTTGTATGTGGGAGATCACTCCTTGGGCAACTTGTTTTCAGGATGCCCAGGCTTCAGTGCTTTCTCCCCTCTTGTTCATCAACTACATGAAATTACTAGGTGAGGTAATTTACCAGTTTAGAATCTGATAGCACAAGTATGCTGTTGATATTCAATTATATATTTTGGGCTGACCACAGACAAGCTGAGCAAAGTTGTCGAGGTTCTGTCCCAATGTCTGAATATGGGGAAAATATCTATGGCTCAGTATTGCCAAGACCAAATGGATGGTGGCTGTGGGACTCTGTAGGTGCAGGATTTTAGTAATAGCAATAACACTTAGAATTTTAGAGCTTTACAGCACTTTCTTTAAGTGGTTTTACAGAGTCAGCTTTTGCCCCTAACAATCTGGGTCCTCATTTTACCGACCTCAGAAGCATGGAAGGCTGAGTCAACCTTCAGCCTGTCTGAACTGAACTCCTGGCAGTGAGCAGAGTTTGTCTGCAATACTACATTCTAACCACAGCGCTTCATGGCTTTTGATTTTCTATCTTTGCATAAAGATCGCCTTAAAAATTTGCCTATTCCCCAAGACTTTGGAGTAGCATGGATAGATCACCATGTTTGAGATTTCTGGATTAATGTATGTCTGAATTGCACTCTTGCAAGTGTCTTGCAATTCTTTGGGGAGTTAATTTTGATTGATTGATTCTATTTTCTAATTGTTTTTCTTTATTTTCTGAGGTTCCCAGTGTTAGAGTTCAGCATGGTCAAAATCAAAGAAAGAAAAACATTACATACTTTTTAAAAATTGGCTATGCCGTGACCATGATTAGAGATTTTAATTACTCTAACAAAAGACAAACTGCTAATCATGGCCCTTTTAAGAAATTGCTAACCCTATCGTGCTCATACCTTTCTGCTTTGAAAGGTGGGAGAAAGAACATGAGTATTATCATTTATTGCCCATGATTTCATCCTAACATACATGGAAAATAAAAAAGACAAAATAGAAGTAGTAGGAAAATTATTATACAGTATAATACTAGAATCTTTGATATCGTGGGAAAATATTGAAACGTGGGTGGAAATTCCTGAAATAAATAAAGTTTATTTATTTATAAAGTTTCAAACAGTTCCAATGAAATGGAGGGGGTGGAGTTTGGAAAAGCAACAATAGAAGAGGCATCTGTGGTTGCTCAAAAGGTTTTGCAAAATTTTTAAAATCAGAAAGGACACATTAAGAGGTGAAAAGAAGAACAATGCAAAATGTATGCAGGTAGCCTAGATTTATAGAAATGTTACCAAAGAAAAGCTAACACTCAAATGTGACCGATTCTAAGGTTATTGGAAGAGGTTAATAACAAAAAGGGGTTTTAAAAAAAAAATCTTCAAAACAAAAGGAAAATACAAGAATCAGTGTACCAGCTGCTCAGTGAAAGATCATAGAATTCTAAATGATCACAAGCTGAATATGAGTCAGCAGTGTGACAGGGCTAATAAAGTGGCAAATTTACGCGGCAGTAATAAAGATACTTTCTAATTCATGACAAGTAATGCCATTCCACTACATTTTGCATCAGTCAGAAAAATACTGTGACCTGTTCTGGATGTCAGAATGACTCATAAAAACTCAAAAAAGTGCAAGTACAAAAAAGAGCAATGGAGATGGATTCAAAAGACTAGAAAATAAGTATGACAAAGGAAGGTTGAGACACTCGAATATGTGCAGCCTTGGGAAAATATGATTGTGGGGAGAATATCTTAGTGCTTTTCAAATATTCAAAGGAGTATCCTACAGAAGATGGTCAATGTAACTTTGTTATCTTGCCAGCATTCATGATATAGAATCGTGCTAACAAGAAGGCATGTTCTGGTATTTTGAAGGGGAATCGCCTCATAGTTCCCCTTCATAGTTCCCCTTCCCCTTTTTACTATAGTAAAAATAGTTCCATCATGAAACCAATTATCCAAGGCAGTTGCAGAGTTCCCTTCATGGGTCTGTTCAGGCAGAGGCAAAACAGCCATTGGAAATGTTTTAATTTTCATCTCAGCACTGAGCAGAGAATGGACTCAGTGCCCTAAAATGGCCCATTGAATAATATACCTTTCATAACTAGAAGACTCAATTCAGGGCTTGCAGGCACTCTCAGTAAACATTGAGGTGGAATGGAAATCTAAGTGGTTACCTGTTTGATCTCTTCTCCTCCTTTCTTGAAAGTACTTTAATTTGAGTAATATCTTGGTGAAATTACTATATGAGGGTTTGAGAATTCCTAATAGTAATTATTTACAAAGAACAAAAGCAGGTAAAAAATGTAGGATAAAGTGGGATGCAATTTTTTGTTATAATATATCGATGGAATAATGGAAAAATATGTGGCTGAAAGAATTGAAATTTATGTTATGTTATAATCTTAAACAGAATTTTTTAAAAATGTACCCTTGGTTTATGTTACCAGAGAAAATGTTTTCCATATATAAAAGTGCTTCAAATTTGTTGTGTTGGCAATGTGAATAAGAAAGGACATTTTATCATGCTTGGTGGAGATGCATATTCATGGAGTTAAATTTAAAAACCAAGATATGGACTATGATAAGTGATATCCTGCACCAAATATTACACTTCAGATTGCTTTTGTGTAAAAATCTAACCAGTATAAAAATCTTGCCATGATATTCTATTCTCTGTAACCTTAATTATTCACTTTCTCTCATACTTCAAGTCAAAACCCATTTTGTGGTCACTGGACATCATCACTAATTATTTTTGTGCTTCCTTTTTGTTTGACAGGAAGTGATCTGATTATGCCTCATTACCTTAAAACATTTGATTTCTCTGTCAATAGTGTTGAATGGCTCCTACTTCATAGAATTTTGAGAAAGCTTCTTCAAGTGAACCAGGAAATGACTCCATCATTAAATCTAATAAAGTGCCATGTGGTAGGGTATTAAATTGTAATAAAAGATTGTGCATTAAGGAAATGTGATGCAATATCTCTCTAGCATAATGCACTGAGATTTAATTATATGAATCTGTTAAAAATAACATTGCTGTTATGGCTACTTCTTTCTAGTATGTCAAGAAAAAAATATCCTCTGCTACATAAGGAGCTACTCAAAACAGAAAATAGAAGGAATATTGGCCCTTCAATAAGGAATGACATCACATGAAATTAGGTATCAATGTCCCAACAAAAGGACATAAAGCATATGCTTTAAGTACTTAGACAAGTCGATGTAATTGCTATAGTTAAATTCCATTTTAAAATTATAAAGATCTATTTGTGGATCGCTTTTCACTAATAAGACGTCTCCACATGCTTAAATTTTTGAAGTGAGGTCTCCAAGATAAATTCTCAGTTTCTTTATAAAATATTATAATATGGACTCTTTAGCAATATTATAATATGGACTCTTTAGCATATTGACGCGATGAGAAATGTTGTTCCCAGAGACAAGATGGAAAAAATGTTTATTAATGAAATTGTTCATGAGAAGTACAAATTACTTTTTTGCACCTGGTAATATGAAATGAATGTAAGCTTACATAAGAGTTCCTTGACCTTTATTCCAACAAATCTCTCACAATCTGGAATGGAGGTTTATGGTAATCTTATGCTGCTGCCTCTGGCTTCTGGCACCATTTAGTTACCTCAGGGACTATTTCCCTCTGGTCAGATTGCCTCCTCTTAAATGTCTTCTGGTGCTGTCTGCTTAAAACATCAATGTCTGCTTTGCAACATAATGCTTCTTGCTTCCCTTTGACAGCTTTCAGATTTTCTACCAACAAGGTTTTCACTTCAGAGCAATTGTCCATTTTTAAAAACTGTCAGTCTAAAATCTCTCCCCATAGCAACCGTAACTAAAGCTGTTGCCAAGATCTAAACCCAATATCAGTTAAAAAAAATTTTTTTTAAGGCAAACATTTTCCCTATTTCACTACATTATAGCCTGGGACTGTACAAAAAAGACTATGAAATGTAAAGTGCCAGCTATAAATATTGTGTTCTTTCAGAGTTCTACTTTTGATTCACTGTAATGATCTGAACCTCACATTATAAAGGAAATCCCTGTTTGTTTAAGCTATTTAATTAGTCCCACTGGAATTCATTACATAGCCTCACCAAAATAAATAAATTCAGATGGAAAAATTGATAGGGCTAAAAAGGAATGAAATTTTAACATGATGCATGATAACATAAACAAGTTAGGCTGATGTCTCATATAAATTTCAGGCATTCCTTGATTTTAGTTCACAGATACAGATTGAATAAAAGGTTGATTCAGAGCAAATTCAGATTATGGATGAATGTTCTGTGACCCACAGTTTCTAGCTACCCAATGAGTAATATTGGAAACTCAGAAATTGTCTGCCATTTGTTAAACCAGATAGATTAAAATTTGTAGGCCAGAAGCATGCGGAGGTTTCAGAGACAGAAATTTCCAATTTAATTTTAAAACAAAAGGTGCCAATAATTGTGTCTGGATAAAATCGATGGCATCGATAAGGCAATGTCAGTTATCTCTAAATTGAGAAATAGATAAATATACTTCATTCAAAGCAGAGGTGGGTTCCTGCCGCTTCGGACCAGTTCTATAGAACCAGTAGTGGGAATTTCCCCCGTTCTCCGAACTGGCAGCAATGGCCGGCTGGATACGCCCCCGAACCAGCTCTCTGCATCTTGTTTTTCGCTTCTCTGCACGTGCAGCTGTTTTTTGGCTTCTGGGTTTTCAGCACTGCGCATGTGTGTGCACGACCTCATGGCACGCAGTGCGTATGCACTCATGCAGCGCAAGAGGAAGTGAACCGGCAACGAGGTAAGTTAGAACCCACCCCTGACCCAAGGTATTCTGATTGCATCCTAAAATGTGCTGATCTTCAAATATAAATCATCTTCAGGAAAAGGACTTTGCTGAAGCAAAAATGTAGTGTCCCCATAGATTGTAGAACAAACAGCAGAACAGCTGTGTTCTTTGCTTAGTTTGTGGAAAGTGGTTTATGCTCACAGGCAGATACTGTTTTCTTCAAGGTTAAAGCATATTTTCTCTATGTTGGGTCAATCAGCGTTTGCAGCAGAGGTTTAACAGCAATAGCAGTAGCACTTAGACTTATATACCACTTCATCATGCTTTACAGCCCTCTCTAAACAGTTTACAGAGTCAGCATATTGCCCTCAACAGCCTGGGTCCTCATTTTAATAACCTCAGAAGGATGGAGGGTTGAGTCAACCTTGAGCCGGCCAGGATTGAACTCCTAGCAGTGGGCAGAGTTAGCTTGCAATACTGCATTCTAACCGCTGAGCCACCTCTTTAAAAAGGCAAGATGGTAGCCATAGAGCATAATTGAGTCCCACTACTTCTGTAAAAGTGTCAGTCTTTTGTAAAAAAAAAAAAGGGGGGGGCTTCAGTCACATACACACACCCAGTTGTGGGTTCCTGCCGGTACGCCCGGATTTTGGGTCAGCTGCCGGTATCCACACACGTCTGCCTTGATTGTGTTATTGTGCTTCCTGCGCGTATGCGCGGAAGCAAAAAAATGCCAAAGTCTCACCCGAGGAAGCGTCT
>JANHGD010004113.1:102260-114108 GCA_027560375.1 Imantodes cenchoa | reverse complement strand
CAAACCGCTGTTTATAGTTCAAACAAGTTGCATTCCATGGCTTCTCCCCCTTTGTCAGTAATTTAAATAAAAGACACTCTTCGCCTCTTCATCTTTAGCTCTGGCTCCAATTCCTGGCTCCACTTTCTTCTTCTTAGTTAATCGGGTCTTCCATTTTAAAAAGCAGTTTCTCTTTGTAAATTCATCTCTTTCAATTTGCCACACTTTAAACACAAGTTCTATGAAACTTTAAATACAAATCTTATCACGAGTTCTTTCTTCACCCCCAAATTGGGCTTTAGTTACAGTCTCAATATGAACTCAATGCTCTCAAATGATAATTCCCGTTAGTTTATACAGCCACTTCTTCTTTGTTCTTGGCCCTCTTGTTTCCCAATATTGTGATCAAATTAAATCTTTACAGCCTCCTCCAGCTATTAGACTTCAGCTATTAGATCTTCTGTTTTCACCTCTCACTCTCCAGTACATTGCTTGTACATTCCTTCTCCCAGATGACTCCGATCTGCCTTTAGAAATCCTTTCATTGTTGTGGCCGCGGCGGCTAATGCGACTCCCACATCGTTTCCGACATCCGTAGGCAAAGGGGCTGATTGCTGGCTCCCTGGGGGATTTGCCATTTCTCTGTTCTGCCAGCCAGTGTCCCTTTTCTCCCCCACCCCACCTGGGTGGTTCTGACTTGGATCCAGCTGGCCCAAGTCTCCTTATAGAGTGGATTTTGGAGGTCTTCTGCAGAGCACAGAGAGATTCTGTACCACCAAGGTGCTGGCCACGCCCCTTCCTTCTTCGTGGCTCCATTTTCATTGATTTGGTCAGGGTCTTCAAATTTGGCCCGGAGCAGCTAAAAACCTTCAGCATTATTTAGTTCAGCATCTCCCTATCCAGTCAGCAGTCTCTTTCATTCATCCCATCTGTAATCGCAGATACTAAGTCGCAGCTGGTGGTTGTAGCATTCCCCAGGCCGGCTGTATTTGGTGTCTCCCTCCTGCTGCTTGACCCTGCTGTGCCAAGCTGATCCCTCGGTCATCCCTGGCTGAGTAGAAAGGGGCCAATGCCATGCTAGTTCCACTGCCAGGTCCTGGATCGGAAAAAGTGAAAGTGGGTTTTGTTAAGCTCCTTTTCACTTGGGGAAGTTGGGACCGTGGTGCATAACTTGCCACTTGAAGCCTGTCGAAATGCTCTGAGAACCCTGTCAAAGATTGGCTTCGAGATGGAGGCGACAGGTTCCAGTCTCGGGAGCTTTTAGACCCCAAAATTGTCACATCTCTCCATTCTGGCTCATGGGGTGACTTTATTGGGCTGGAATTGAAATGATATTCAGGTAGTCTTTCTTCTGGTCCCATCTCTGGAGTTGGCTCCAAATGGCAACTTTTCCAGAAGTCTGTCTCTTTTGGCAGGCATCTAGCCTTCATGTCATCTCTGCAGCTTCAAGGGCTCGCACCACATCTTTAGAAGGAGAATACCGGTTCCCGATGAGCTCCCCAGCACCTGTTCTCATCGATCCTTCTGTGGTCTCCTCTCTCTCCTCCATCTTTGCTGAGTCTTTGCACCTTGAGTTTTAGGATGGTGCTGGGGCTCAGCACCCCAGACAACTCCTTTTGGGGTGCCGTCAACTATTTAGGGATTCGGGTTAATGTCAGCATTCCAGAAGAACCCAACTCCAATGAAAAACTCTGAGACAGGCATTTTCTCTGAGAGTTCTGGGTTTTTCCTCAGTAAATCAAAACCACAAATCCAATCCCTGCACCCATCAGTCCATCACATGGTCCAATCACCACCCATCCCAACTGGAGCCATCCCTTCAAACACTCCTGCTCCAGGTTCAGGAAGACCACGACTTTGACCGAAAAGAATGCTATTATGTCTAACTACATTTCCTCTACTAAATTCTCCCCTCCTAATTTCCCAAGCACAAGAATGTGGCAGCGTGGAAGCTTCTGGTGCTAATATGGCTGCCAAAGTTGACAGCTAGCAGCAGGCTCTCTTCCAGACTTACTAACTCTAAGGGAAGGATTGGCAGAACCTGGGGTAGAGTTAAAAATGGGATCAACTTAGACTGTCTATATAGCTTACAAGTGAACTTAGTTCAACCATCTTAAATTATGTTGATCCTTAATCTACCTCCTGGCAGGACTGTTACTTGATAATATTCCTGTGCATAGGCATGAGTAGCAAAAAATCAATTTAATTGAATCTTCATATGTGGACTGGATCTTTTGCACCTGACACCAAAACAAGGAATAACAGTGCTCATCAGGAAAGACTCCTTTAAGAGAAAAGCACTATTCAACTACTGGCCAATAACCTGCTCTCTATCCCCACAACATGGAAAGTCCTTTCAGGCATCAGAGCCACCAAACTAGAGAATCATATGGTTCAGTACATGAGGACAGATCAGAAAGGCCTTGGGAAGAACACCACAGGATCAAAACACTAGTAGCTCGTAGATAGAGCAATAACCCAAGGCTCATGGGCAGACTGATCCAAACAAAGTTTGGATTGATTACAGGAAAGCCTGCAACTTAATATCATGGATATAGATTTATGAATGCCTGGTGCAATATAAAGTCTACAGGCCATTAAGAACTGACTGTGGAAGATAACACTGGAAGTCAACTCAAGAACTCTCACACAAGTGGCCATTAAGTTGTTCCTATTGTGATTTGGCCCTGAAACCCTCAGTGGAAGGAGTGGTCAAACACGTCATCAGTCATGAGTCCCTGTGCGCCCATAAGAGATCTAAGTCCCGTTTACCTTGTAAGCTTTTCTTATTTCCTGCTAATTTTCCTTGACCGTTAATAGCTCAGATTCTTGTAGAATGCTTAAGCTTGCAATAAATCTTTATAGTCATTTGCCCTGCATGATTCTCCTGATTTTCCCTGTATTTGACAAGTGCCATCTCTCTATTTATAAATTCTGTCTTAAACTTTCCAAAACTTCCACTTTGTCAGGATAGGTACTGTAGTTCTTGACTTAAGACCACAATTGGAATCAGAATTTCTGTTGCCAAGCAAGGAGGTTATTGAGTCACATTTGATTTTTCAACCTTTTTGCCATGGTTGATTAATGAATCACTGCAGTTGTTAAGTGAATCATGCAGTGGTTAAATGAACCTGCCTTTTCCCATTGATTTTGCTTGTTGGAAGCCGCTGGAAAAATTGCAAATTGTGATCACATGACGCAGGATGCACCAAGGATAGGCACACAAGTGACAAACAGAATGAACTAGTAATGTAGTCTATCAGGACTGTATTGTGTGTCTAGCATATGTAGATTTCCCTGACATTGTATGCCATATGCTAAATAAATGCATGGCATCATTTTTTATTCTTCCTGTTTACAATCAGTTTTAAATTGTAAAATCTACAGCAGGTGCTCCTCCACCGATCATCTGGAGTAAATGTATGAGATGTGCGAGCCTACAAGATGGAAAATCTATTCAAACTAGTGAAATTGATTTCTCATTGAAAAGTACTCTTTGATACAACTCAGTATGTTTTACTTGACAGTGGCTTTCTTAGACCTGAATGAGTAGCTTACCACAGAGAAGAATGACTTCTGCATATTTGTATTTTAAGTTTGCCTGGAAAATCATGTAGTAATTCTTTAAATAATTTTAGTAGTTGAAAGTCATATGAATGTAAGCCAGTTCAGAGGGACTTTGACTATTTATAGTACTGACAAATGGATCCCATATTTGCTTCAAGTTTTGAAATGTATTAAATAGATGATATTGATGCAGTGTCTAATGCAATTCCTAAAAATCAGATGTTTTAATATATAGGATAAACAGAAATAAATAAAAGCAATGTAATAATTCAGGGTGATTTTATTTTGTAAAAATCCCTATTATTACAGTTTTTATACTTTTGCATGCACTTTTCATAAGGAGCTTTAAACACACACACGCATACATACACACAGAAGTAGATAGATAGATAGATAGATAGATAGATAGATAGATAGATAGATAGATAGATATTAAACTCATTTTTGCATTTCTTCAAAGCCTTTCAAATGCAGTACAGTTGCAATGAATTATCTATCTGCTAGGTGTCAGCAAAGGTTCTTGTTAATGTAAGTGAAATTAATTGATGCATTTATAAAGTAGATTTGTTTGCAGTTCCTAGATACATTTTGTTCGGAGAAAGTAATTTTCTGGGAGTTATTTTTAAATTAATTCAGTAGATAAACTTTTAAATACATTTAAAAGTTTTAATACCATCATCCTTAGTATCAACTACTACTATCAACTTCAGTATGTACAAATATAGCATTCTCATTTTTTATTAGAATGATCCACCGATCCAAAATGTATTGAAGTTGGAGGTTGTAGGTTGATTTTTTTTCTACCAAAAAAATATCTATAGTATTGCAGCTAGAATAAATGTGGAACACATGATGTCACACTCTGTCACCTCATTTAATTGGTAATTTATCTCAAACAGATCAGTAGATAGCACAAATATTATGACAATCACAGACTTTTGTCAAAGGCCATTTAGCTGTTTCATGATATGATGGCAATTTTCAGTGTCAAAAAATCTACACTAAATCACCTACAGGGGCAAATACTAAATTGTTCTTCAATTTTTCCAGAAAAGTTGAACAAAGCTCATCAACTCACAATTTTTGCTGTATTTCCTGCAGATTGGCCATGTATTAGTAGATTCATTGTTTTGACTCTGATGTGACTTATTCTAAAAAACCTTAGGGAAGAAAAAAAATGAATTATCTCAAAATGTTCTGGTCTTGTAGACTATATTTCCTTAGCTTAGTCAGAGTCACTCTTCCTAATTTTTTTTTAATTCCTTATACAAAATTATATGTAAAAAGAAAGTGGGGAGAGAAAAGAAGACAGGAAAAAGGGGAAAATGTATTAAAACATGCTTATAAAAGTCAAAATTGGCCTTCATGTATAGTCATGTCATGTTATAGAGCTAAAATTGTTACCATTTAAGTTAGTTTACTAATAGAAATTAAACTTCTGCATTGGCATATAGCCCATTTTTTGTCTTTATTTAATAAAATAGAAAAAATAGCAGAGAAAAAAAAATACATATGAAAAAAAATTGATTTCTTTGAGTTGTGGTGGAGAAAATTCTTGATAATACCGTATTTTGTGCTGTATGAAGAACAAATCATTCAATTCTAATGAAGTAATTCTGGATACTCTGGAAATAGTAATAATGAAGCTAAAGCTTAAATATATTAGTAACATATTGTGAGAGCTAGATCTTTGGAGATCTTTGGAGAAGTTGATGTTTGGAAAAATCAAAGACAAGGAAAGAGAAGGAGAAATTTACAATGGATAATACTGTAAGGCTCAATATTAGAGTACTTCTAATGAAAACCCCATGAATGTGTAAGAAGATAAAGTAGTTACTGAATAAGCAAAATGACATCAGAAAAAGTTGAACAACAAAATGAATAGGGATAAAAGGATCTGATAAGATAAAGCATTTGATTGCACTATTTTGCAGATAATGCTATTAAAAAATAAAGTTCCTTCAAGATAAGAATTTTACCTTTAAGGTTGGTACCGTTAAAGACTGAAAATGATAATTTAATCAACATTTAATTTAATTGACCATGAAGTGTCCTTTCAAGGACCAGACAGTGAAGGCCTGCCTAATGAAGGGAGAAGGGCCTAATCAGGAAAAGAAAGAATTCCAACTGTGGCGTAAGTTAGAGGAATATCATTGTCTGAGATTGTAATGGTAACTAATTAATAAAAGAATATATGGTTTATGAGTGAAAATCAAACATGCCTGAAGTCACTTTTTGTGACTAAAATGGGATTTCCCCCTCCCGCCCCAAGGGACACCATAGAAAATCTTGAGCCTGCCTTCTTACTTTCTTGAGATGTTGGATCTATTTTCCATTGACCAAAAGAATACTTCATGGTAACCATGGAAGCCATATCTTTGATAGTTCCTGCAAAAAGAAGTGGAGTAGCCACATCCTTTCCCTTATAACCCTATAATATGTTTTTGTTATTGTTGTTAAAGCGTCTTAGTATTCATATACTATTACGCAAGCTTTTAACTAGTACTTTTAACATTGTAACTGCAAAGGTGGAATACAGATTGTTAAATAAACAAGTATTTTCTTATTGTGAGAAAGCTTTTCCTCTAGTCTAGGTAGTGTATTATATTTACTGCATGTGGGCTTACCTTTCTCCAGTAAGATGTATTCAGGTGTTTTATTGGGTTATTCTTCCCATTTACTAATAATTCAAAACACTGAAGTACTCATAGTCTTGAGTGTACAAGATGTATCCTGGTATCTTTTATGAAAAAGAAAAATTCTACAGTGATTAAGGTGCTCTTGAACTAATAAAGAAGAATGAAAGAGTGTCTATTCAGTACAGTATGTTACTCGCTGGAGTACATAATATGTGATCAAGTTGTATATTCTTTAAAGAACTAGCCACCCTGGTTTCACTTGATACCAGTTTGTTTTGTTTCCCAAAGTTAATCTATCAATATTTTCTATGCTAATTTTTTGTTCCATCTATAGTGTAGTTTTAATATGTAGCCTATCTGCAGCATATCTGTCAACTTAAAGTGCTTTTAGATTAAATATTTTATTTAAATTTTTAAATTGTATTTGATGTTTATAAAATATTATAGCAATTAGCTAAGACCCTGCAAATAGGAAAATGTTACATAATTCTCCCTGAGTCAGGCTTGATTCCTCGTCACTCCACATGCACATTTTTCTTGGGAAAATGTGAATATGAAAAACTTCTGGAATGTTTTCCAACTTGCAGATTAGTGAACAAACCTAGGATTCCTTGATGCTCACTTGTTCATAATAACAAGACCCAATTCAGCTTAACTCAGTTCATTCCAACTTAACAAGCTCATCCAACTGTGGTCAGATGTTGAGGCCCTTCATGTGAGACTTGGAAACTACTGGTTTAACAGAGCAAGATTGTGTTAGAAGGAGGAGGAGGCTTAGAGATGCTGTGACATTGAATCATACTGATACTAAATAAAGATGTCAAATGTTAATCTTTTTTCAATAATCAGTAATGTTGTGCTTTTTTACCTTGGAATTTAACAAAGGTAGAACTCAATATACTGAGATACATTTTATTGTTTTTAAATTTGTACCTATTGTTAAATCCAAATATTTACTACATTTTAAAAATAGAGAATTATACTTGGAAGCTGCTTCTTCTTGTAAACCCTTATTCGTGCAGAATAAATACACCATTTTGCTTGTTTCCTTCTTTCTTTATTTCTTTAATTATAAATTTGGAAGGTTCATTTTTATTTGCTTCTCTGTATAACCAGAATTGTATCAAATCTGTACTGCAGTTCAGTCTTGGTAGCATTTAGGACTACAATTTACAGACCCTGAGATAAAAGACAACTGCATTAAAAAATGGAGCACTGTGTCTGTCTGTATAAAATAAACTATTATATATTCCTAAGTTCTGCAAATATAAATTTTTATGTATATATGTGTTTGAAATAATGGAGATATGCAAGAATTTCTGTTGGAGATATGGCGAGCAAACGTTTCTCCAAGGGGAGTGGAGAGGACAGTCATGGCAGAGAACAAAGAACTGGTGAGTAGAATCTATCTGGAAAAGGAAAAGATGGAAGATTGCCACATATGCTCTGGATAGCTATTGCTTGCAAGGAAGCTGCAAGACAGTGGTCTCCTATGGGAGTGACTGCCATGAGACGAAGGGATCAATCTCAAGCTCACAACTGCTGTGGATCCTTTTTAAAGGACACTAAGTTTGGTAATCTTTCCTCTAATCATGTTTGGAAATTGCCTTTCTAACCATCTTAAAGCTACTACAGATATTTGGAATGCTAAGTTTGAAAACTCCATTGGTGAGTCTATTTCTCAGCCTGGGAGGAGCCATCATTCAGGATGGGTTGTCTCCGTCCTGGCCAATGAGGGACCGAGTCTGCATTTTTGAAATCTGGTGGCTTAGTTCCTTTCCCAGAATTGACTCGGTCCACCATTGGACAAGACGTGGCAACCCATCCTTCCTGTTGGCTTGGGAAAAGAACCTCTTTTTTCTGGACCTTTGCCCTGAATCCTTTTCCCTTTCTTTCTCTTCCTTCCTCGCTGAGCATTTCTGCTTCCCGGCTAGCGCGGGAGCAGAGTTCTGAGATCCACGAGGCTGCTGGAGCTCGCATGCCCGGACGGTGATCAGCGGCCGCGGGACGACACTTGCTCGCGCCTCATTCGCTTCTTTTTTACACCGACTGGGGCTAGCACGAGAGCCTGAAGATCGCTTTTCCATGAGCGTGCCAGCTGGAGGTAGGATCTTTCCAATTCTGCGGCTGGGACTAACGCACGAGTGGCGCAGAGGCTGGTGCTTGCCGGCATTTCCCCCCTCCACCCAATCGGCTTGCGCCCTTCCGGGGGGGGTGTTTCCCTAACAATGGCACCAGAGCCCACGCTTGAATTCGTTCACGCGGGCTCATTATCGATCGCCGCCCGACGCTGCGAGGCAGCGGGGAACAAGCACCAAGGTGCGCGTAGGATCTAAAGAACCGCGCTTCAAGCGCTGAAGCAAGCCCAAGCTGTACGCCTTATTTGAAGAAGCCCGCGCTTGAATCCGTTCGCGTGGGCTCACTAGCAATCGTTGCGGAGCGCTAGGAACAAAGTGCCAAGGCGCATGCACCATTTAAAGAGCCTGCGCTTGAATTCGTTCGCACGGGCTCATTAAGGATTGCCGAGTCGAACTGCCTAGCGAAGCGCAGGCAACAGATCACATGGGCCGTTTAAAGAGCCCGCGCTGGAATTCGTTCGCACGGCTTCAATTCCTTTGCACAATGTCAGGGAGGCCTCCCCTGCACCTCGTGGCCGCCGGCATATTTTTCTATCCCCACAATAGTCAAGGCTCACCTCCATGTCTGAGCCCTCTAACAAGGCTCACGGGAAAAGGTGCCAGAAATCTACCACACCCACAGAGGGGGAGGACTCAGAACCTAGGAAGGGTTCCTCTTCAGTCCCCAACAAAGCCCAGTCTTCTAAAGCAAATCAACGGGCAGAACAAAGGAGGGACAAGGTCTTGACCCAGATCCACACTAGAGCAGCAGCCCAGCTCCTCTCCACTAAACCGGAGCTGATCCAGGTCCCTTCTGCTGTAGACACGGAGCCAGCCTCCCTGGATAACCCGGGCCTTTTTAGGTGATCCATGGATCCTTGGGAATCCCCCTCTCCAGCTCCAACGCAGCAGGCCGGTCAGACTGAGCAGCCCTTGGGGACCCCAATGCTCACCTCTACAGAAGCTACTGAGAATTCAGCAAATCTTCCAACCGACCCTGCCCCCTCTCTTCAAGTGCCTGCACCCCCAACCCCCTCCAGTGGGCAACTGAAAATGGATCAGCCCACTCTGCAGTCTCTACTAGTAGCAGCTGTGCAGCAGGGGATTTCTGCCTATTTGCCACATATAACACCAAGCCCGCAGCCGGGGCCTACCACTTCATCTTCAAACACCAATCCACCTTCTACTTCATCTTCAACCATCAATCCACCCCGACCACATGGTTCCCAATCTCTTCAAGGGGTCCAGGGAGACATGGATCATGGACCGGCCTCCGATCCCACGGAGCAGGAAGCCCTCTCTGGCGAGGAGGAGGAGGAGTTCCCGGAACAGCAGCCTCCAACCGGGCTTTTTCCTCCAGCTTTATTCAGGTCCCTGCTTCACAAAGCGCATGCCCTAGCAGGCATGACCACCACTCCAGCCACACCAGCGGTCCCCCTGATCTCACAACTGGACCCCATCTTTTCTCAGTTTGTACTGGAGGTGGACTTTGTCCCTGCTCCTCCGCTATTCTTGGACAACGTCACCACGCAATGGAAGACTCCGGCATCCGGCCCTCAATTTGGCGCGTTGGAGAAAAAACACTTCAACGTAGCTCCCAAGCTCTCGGGGCTTCTGGAGGTTCCAGCGGTGGATCCACCCGTCCAGGCACTATATACCAATGCTGCCATGCTTGGGTCATCAGAGGACCTGCTACGTACGGAAGAGAAGTGTACAGAACAAACCTTGGCGAAGGCGCATCAAGCTTCGGCATGAGCGATTAAGGCGGCATCCTCTGCCTCATTCTTCTCTCGCTCAACACTCCTGTGGCTTCGCTCTATTCAGGACCAGATCCCGGAGGAAGAACTGGGTATTCATCAGGATCTAAACACTACTCGAAGTGCGGCAACTTTAGCGGCCTGGACCAGTCAGGTCCCGATCAAGGTCGTCCTAAGGGCAGCCACTTGGTCCTCACCATCAACCTTCATACGACACTACAAGATCGACCAATTTGTTTCGGCAGATACGACGTTTGGACGTAGGGTGCTGGAACAAGTCTGTCATGCAGCACGATAACGGTCCTTAACAATAACACTGCTTTCATTCGCTTTCTATCCTGTTGGGGCTTTGGTAAGTCCCATCCTGAATGATGGCTCCTCCCAGGCTGGAGAAAGGGCATTGTTCCTACCTGATACGCCTCTTCTCAGCCGGAGGAGCCATCATTCAGTCCCACCCTCAGTCCATTTAATGAGATTTGTTTCCTTTAAAAAAAAATCCTTTTGTTTCATTGTACATAGTTTTTTGTTTTTGCATGTGGTCTGTTATCGGACCTAATTTTGCCTCAGGAAGAGGGGACTGTGTTCCTCTTTTTTGGGGGTTCATTTCTGCCACATCGAGTCTGCAAGTCACTCCTCGTCAATTCTGGGAAAGGAACTAAGCCACCAGATTTCAAAAATGCAGACTCGGTCCCTCATTGGCCAGGACGGAGACAACCCATCCTGAATGATGGCTCCTCCGGCTGAGAAGAGGCGTATCAGGTAGGAACAACGCCCTTTTCCATTTCTGAACAAAAGATAAATTAGCCATAATTTTAAGAACCTAAAGAATTTAAACAAATGGCAAAAAGATTTTGAACCCAGAAAGTTATAAACAATTAAGGGTCCAGACAAATTTGTAATATTGAAAATTTTACTATAATATTTTGGAACTAGCTACCTAAAATAAACAACAACAGTAAGTTATAACAGAGATTAGAGATGTTATTATTTAAATTACAAGAAAGAAAGCTGAAGATTTTAGTTAAAAAAAACCCCTGCCTTCTTTGGTTTTGATTAGGATTGAGATTTATAAAATGACACAAAATACTATAACGTGCAACTATTAAAGGAGCTCTTTGCAGAATGGGGCCAGATATTATTAGCCACAATATCAAAAATATCAGTAATGAAGTCTTCTTTTATGTGTAGACTATATTTAAAGGATGTTAATGAAGGAATAATAGATGTGAAACAAATCTTATCTGATGCAGAAATATTGAATTAATAAAAAAGAGATCACAAAACAAAAAAGATATTTAAAGGGGAAATACAAGTGACAGTCCAAGAGAATGACCTGGATAAGGATTCTTGCCTGGATATACAAAAGAAGTTTTAAAATTGTTAAATTTTAAAGTTTAAGAGTTTAAATCATCCTTTTGTCTGCTGCTATAATAATGTGAAATTAGTAGAAAAATGCTCCCTTAATATTACATAGATTTTTATGTATTAAATTTTGTATATTGTATTAAACATGGGGAGATGGATTTGAAGAATTTACATAATGGAAATATGAATATTTATTTATTATTTATTTATTTATTAGTGAAATTTATATACCGCCTATAAGTGCAAGCAATCTCTAAGTGGTTTACACCATCAAGCAATATATATTTTTATATTGCCCCCAACAATCTGGGTCCTCAGTTTACCTACCTTGGAAGGATGGAAGCAGGGGCGGGTTCCTCATACCGGAGCCGTTGCTCGGGGCTGCTGGGCGCCGCCATCTTTATTTTGGAGTTTTTTGCTTCCT
>JANHGD010004113.1:59049-69603 GCA_027560375.1 Imantodes cenchoa | reverse complement strand
ATTTATTTATTTATTTATTTATTTATTTATTTATTTATTTATTTATTTATTTATTTATTTATTTATTTATTTATGCAACTGACACCAAAGACTATGTGAGTAAACAGTGATATACAAAATCCTGAACTAATATTTGGGATTGTATTTTAAAAAATTTGTTTTACCACACTGAAAGAAAATCATTGACCAAATTGATCACTTTAAATACTGATCTGTGTTTTCTCCATTGTGGTGGATATAGCAACTAGAAATGGGTTCAACTCCATCTGCTTGCTGATTGGACTGAGTATGTCAAACACCTCTGTTGCTACCCTTTGGCAGCTTTTCGACTCAGTCGCTCAGCTAGGACGGTTGTGCCAACATTCCTCCTGTTTGAGATTGAACATTTCTGGATTCTATAGTCATCTTTATTCATCTAATTTTCCATTTCATCGGATCTTCTATTCAGTGAGTTTTACAGCTGACTCCCTAACATCCGTAGAGTCACTGACGGTTTCTCCTACAGCAGAGCTTCAGCACTAGCTGGTTTCTGCTGCTGCTTACAATCAGCCGAACTATATATTCACACATAATTATTCATTAACTGATTCAGGACATTGACTTTATAGCGTGATTGTGCATGGAGACTGCTCCCGCATTTTGACAGCTGGGGAGAGGAGATTTCATTGCATGGTGAATTGGTGGTTAGAAGTTTCCTGCAGAGCTGCTATTATACAAGCCACCTGTCACAGGCATCATCGATAGGGTCCGCCATTATTCTGAGCTGTCAATAACAGCCGCAGACTTAATTGCCTCTCTCCTATCACATTCGGACTTGAGGGTCAGATTTCCTCCTTCTCAGCGGACGGGGAAAATAAAACACTAGCCTGCCAAGAGAGAATAAGGGCTTCGGTCCTGTTCCTACATGAGGAGCCTCCCGAACACAGCAGTGAGCTGCCATTTCCAACTGCTGATCATAGTGGCTCGCTGGCAAGGTGCCAGACATTTTTTTTTTTTTGCTGCTTTTGAATTGCCGCATGACCTTCTGGTTCGGGAACGCTGCTGATAGAGCTGCTTTGCTATAAATAGCACGGTTAAGCTGCCAACAATAGCACGGTTAAGCGGCCCTTTGATCTTCCTCAGAGCAGCGTGCGCTCGCTTAAACAGCAGCCTCATTCCTTGGCATTCCTTGGCAGTTTCTCTCCAAGTGTCACAGCAGCCAGAGAGAGAGAGAGAGATACAGAGAATGAGAGAGAGAGAGGGAGAGAGAGGGCTGTTGGTGATTTAGCAGATTGCTTCTCTGAGCCATCAAACCTGTCTTCTAAGCTTCCAAAAATGGCAGATCGAGCTGCCTCCATCAGTTCCAGACATTCTAGAATGGATAAGTCCTCTCAGTCACAAGAGGCTCCTTCCACCAGTGGTTCCAAACACCACAAACAAAGATCACCTTTCCCCAAAAGTTCCAAAGCGACCCAGAAGGCTGAAAGCTGCAGGAATAAAGCCTTGGATAAATTGTGTGACAAGGCTGCCAAGCAGCAAAGCCACACTCAGGACTCCACAGGAGATTACAGCTAACAAAACCCCACCTCAAGGTGTGACTGGTCCTCACTCCCTCTTGGACCAGCTAATTCCAAACACAGATGCTGATGTCTGGGGTAATTTACAGGTCTCCTTGACTGGTCACCAGCATAATCAGGTCCCCGGTCAACAGATCAGGGACCTACCCACTGCTACCTTTACACCTGCAGCCATGGGTCTCAGACCACAAGCTGAGCAGGCTATCACTCCACCTCCCTCTATGCAGGCCATTGTAGCTGAGACGATTTAGCAGCTTCTCACTTCGGGTCTCCAGACTTTCCAGCACCTGCCTCCTGCAGCACCAGTGTTTTCAGGCCATCTGACACAGGGCTCTTACCAATATCTACCCAAAGACAATGGGCTCTCACACTATCAGGGTTCCTTGGGAGCATCCCAAGAGGGACTCAATTCATTCATAGGGGGAGTATACCCAGGATTTAGAACTATTGGAGGATGAGGGATTATTACCTGATCAGCTCACATTTATGGGCCTATTCCAGCCCCATTTGTTCCGGTCCCTCCTCTTCAGAGCGTGTCAAACAGCAGGCCTCGACGCTCCTTCTGCTGACACTGGGGCGGGGGCGCTGGAAGCTACACCCAATCCACTCTTTTCGTTTCAAACACCCAAGATGGAAATGGTACCCATGGCTCAGCTCTTTGTGGAGGTGGTCAAGTCTTAGCTTCGTTCGCCTACATCAGGGCCCAATTCTTCCAGCATGGAAAAGAGGCAATACAATATAGACCTTGAATTGGCCAACGCCCTGCACCTGCTGACATGGGCCTGTCGTAGCATTACACTCTGCCTCAACAGTTCCAGGCGATCCATTGGAAACCTTGCGACCGGAAGACAAACAATTGGAGCAGTTGCTTCAAAAGGCCCAACTAGCAGCTGCATGGGCCATCAGGGCATCCACGACTGCATCCTTCTTTAATAGAGCTTCCTTAATTTGGCTCAAACAGATTCAGGAAAGGTCTTCACTAATGGACACCAGACTACAACAGAATCTTAACAAGGTCATTGCCACATTGCAGTAGTCAGCCGATGCTACCCTCAACACGGCCAATTTTGCCACAAAATCCATGGCTTCTACTGTGGTGTCCAGGCGCCTACTCTGGCTGGAAAATTGGCAGGCAGATGCCCGCCATAAGTGGCACCTGGCCTTGATCTCTTTCTCTGAAGACAAACTCTTTGGGGAGACTTTGGACCCTTGGCTAATGGAGTCCAGAGATAAGCGAAAATTTCTGCCATCGTTTTTCAGACATGTGGAAGCACGAGTGGCCCCATACTTCCAGTGGTCCTCTTACTGACCTCAGGACTCAGGTATGGGGTTCCAGCGCCCTCAGAACTGTTACTTCCAAAGAGGCAGAGGCAGAATAGGCTGGATAGGGGCAGGCAATATAGATCCCAATGGCCCTTTCAAGGGGGAGGAAGCCGTTCTTACAAGCGCCAGAAGTGAATGCACTCCCGAGCACCCCATCAGAGGCCAGCTGGCCTATTTTGCAGACCAGTGGAATGAGATCACATCAGATGCTTGGGTCAGAGAGACCATCCAATCGGCCTCTTTCTCTAGAGTTCCTCTGTACTCCCCCAAGGTTTTTTCCTCAATGTCCTGTCTCTAGGGAGCCTTCTAAGAGAATCCTCATGCAGACAGCTATACAGCACTTGCTGGATATCATGGCATCAAGGCTATCCCTGAAGATCAACGCAGACAGGGATTATATTCGATTTTATTTGTAGTCCCCAAATCCTCGGGGGGGGGGGGGGAGCTGGAGAGCTATTCCGGATCTTAAAATGGATCTTAACCATTTCATTCACTATAAGCAATTTAATTCACTTAATTCCATTCTGCACGGCGATTTCCTGGCTTCTATCAATTTAACAGAGGCATATCTGCATGTGCCCATACTTGTTTCCCACAGACAATTTCTCAGGTTCCAGTTTCCTAGCCACCATTACCAGTATACATCCATGCCCTTTGGACTGTCTTCAGCTCCTAGGGTATTTACTAAATGTCTTGCCACTATAGTGGCTCATTTGAAGGCTATACCCATGCGTGTCCAGTGCTACATGGATGACATCTTGATCCAGGTGTCTTCTGCCCAGCAGGCACAGTCGGATGTGGAGACCACCATCCAGGTCCTGCGACACCACAGTTTCTCCTTAAACTTGGAGAAAAGTCACCTGACGACCACCACTCAATTGATCCATTTGGGAACCTTGATAGATTCTGAAGGCAGCTTAGTGTACCTTTCTCCGAAGTGCCAGGCAAGCATTAAGGAACTGGCAAGTAGGCAAGAGGGAAAGAATAGTTCCCTTACGACAGCTTTCCCAGTTGCTGGGGAAGATGGTTTCCTCCTTTTATATCATCCCTTGGGCTCGCCTGCATTCCAGAGACCTTCAATGGTTTCTTTTGGCATTTCAGAGGTCAGGCAGGAGCTCATCACCGGCATGGGTCAGCGTTCCAACAGACATCATCCAGTCCCTCCACTGGTGGGCTTCTTGCGCCATCAGCAAGGGCAGCCTCTTCAGGGAACTGGACTGCATGGTGCTCACCATGGACGCAAGTCTGTCCAGCTGGGGAGCACATTTGTCATCCCAGATAGTCCAGGGATGTTGGAATAATCAGGACAAGACCAAAAGCATCAATTGGTTAGAACTCAGGACTGTACACCTGGCCCTCCGTCATTTCCAACTGACGGTATCAGGCCAGCATTTGCTGGTCAGATCAGACAATGTTGCTACACATATCAGTCACCAGGGCGGCACGTGGTCCAGGGCTCTCATGGAGGAGGCCAGTCATCTGGGCATCTGGGCAGAACAGCATTTGCTCTCCATTCGGGCAGAGCATATTTCGGAGTCAGGCACGTGCAGGCAGACTGGCTCAGCCAAGCCTCCATGGATCATATGGAGCCTACACCCAGACTTATTCTGAGAGATGGCAACCATCTTTGATCTCTCGGATGTAGACCTATTCGCCACCCTGCACAATGCCCAGGTCCAATGTTACTTTACCATACTTGTGACTCCAGGGGTGGAAGCTACCAATGCTCTTCATTCCCCTTGGCCCAGGGGCCTGATGTATGCATTCCCGCCACTCCCACTTCTCCCTCAGGTCGTACAGAAGATCCTATCAGAGAAAGTTGATAGGTAGCCCCATATTGGCCACACAGACCATGGTTTGCGGATCTGCTGAATCTCTTGGTGGCTCCACCCTGGAGGTTCCCTCAGAGCCAGATCTCCCTCAGCCAGGGGGCACTGAACCACCCAGATCCCCAGTGGTTCAAACTGACCACCTGGTACTTGAGTGGGTCACTCTGAGGGTGGAAAATATTACCTCCAGGGCCATTGTGACCATCCAGGCCTCCAGAAGACAGTCCACTACACGCATTTACGACGCCACCTGGCAGATATTCTGTGGGTAGTGCAACAAGGCAAACATTGCACCTACGACAGTGACCCAGGGTCAGGTCATTAATATTCTGCAGGACAGTCTGGACAGAGGCCTGAAGCCTAACATGCTCAGGAGACAAGTGGCAGCCTTGTCTTCCGTTCTGTCATGTGGTCAAGACGACTCATTGGCACTTCACCCTACCAATCGCCGCTTTCTTCAGGGGGCCTCTAACGTAAGTCCACCTGTCATTCACCGGTACCCTACGTGGGATCTACCAAAAGTACTGAATTCTCTCACGGGTGCCCCTTATGAGCCTCTCCATATGGCTACCTTGAGACATCTCTCTTGAAAGGTGGCCTTGCTTGTGGCTATTACATCAGCCAGGTAGATATCCGAACTAGCAGCCCTGTCAGTCAGGGCTGATCTCTATTTTCCACAGGGATAAGGTTGTCCTGATACTGGACCTTACGTTCATCCTGAAAATTAATACATGGTATCATAAGGCCCAGGAGGTTATCCTCCCTAGTTTCTGTGCTACGCCGGTTCATCCAGCCGAGAAAAGGTGGCATACTCTGGATATGCGCAGGGCACTTAAAATCTACATTAAACGAACAGCCTCTTTCTGAAGGTCGGAATCTCTTTTTCTATCTTTCCAGCCTTCTTCATTAGAGTAGAGCAGCTACATCTACTACCAGCCACTGGATCCGCTCGACTATTGCAAAGGCCTACGAGCTGCAATCCAGACCAGTTCAGACCACATTATGGCACACTCAACGAGGAATGCAGCAACATCAGCGGCATGAGCAATTCAAGCATCCCTTGAGGAGGTTTGCCAGGCGGCCACCTGGTCGTCCCCTTCTCCGTTCATTAGACACTATAAGGTGGGCGTTTAAGCATCAGCGGAAGCATCCTTTGGGTGCTGCAGCAGGTCATTAGGGTCCAAGGAACAGTCAGAAAGTCTGGGCCCTCCTGGATGGACAGCCAGCTTTGGTATGTCCCATTTCTGGATGCTATATCCACCACAATGGAGAAGGGATGTTGGTCTTACCTGATACGTTCCTTCTCAAAGAGGTGGCTATAGCATCCAGCCCTGCCCTTTGGACTAATTGTATATGGACTGTCTGTCTTGGAACTCCAGGAGGACTAAGGACTAAGAATTTATTGACCATGGCACATGTTGCTTTGCTTCTTTGTCGAAAGCTGCCAAAGGGTAGCAACAGAGGCATGACCTAAATGATTTTTGACAGACTTAGTCCAATGCAAGCAGATGGAGTTGAACCCATTTCTGGATGCTATAGCCACCTCTCTGAGAAGGAACATATCAGGTAAGACCAACGTCCCTTCATGGGATTCCTTCCATGTACATTCCTCTTCTGAAAAGGGTTTCAATTCATGTGATATTTATGTTTTCAGAAATTTAGCTGTAAGAATATTCAGGATGCTGTAATTCAGTGACATGATACATGCAGGATGTTGTTAATACTTTTAACATTCTGACATGTTAAAAGTATTAACAGCATCAATATAACCCAATTATATTGGTCATATTGCTTTGCTACATTTATTAAACTTTTAAAATTATATAGAATAAGAGACTACTTTTAACTCTAAGATAAGAAGTAGGCATAGCATATATTGAAAGAATCAAACGACTGGGGACCATATCTTGTTTTTGGATATGCTCTTGTACATTTAACATAGGTATTTTCTACAGTTTCTCAATGGTTAGCATATTATCAAATATTAAAATCTAATTGGAACAAAAGTGTTTCTCCCCTTGATTTGGAATATTGTCACTTCTGACATCAGATTTGTACATATTATTTTTTCTTGAAACTAGTAAGGCCAAAGTGTAATTGACTATTGTGTACTGATAATAGTGGGTGTATTTTATGGTAATAGTTTCACCATTTCCAGATATGTGTATTCACATGGGAAGCAAACCTTTAAGTGATACATATTGATTTGACACACAAGCTTATTAAAGAACAACATTGCTTACATGTTGTGTTGTACTTTCTAACTTTCCTTTATAGAAAATCTGTCAAATTGAATTATCAACCATTTTAGGCTTTTAAAAAAACTATTAAGAAATAAATCTAATCTATTATTTTGACCCTAGTGAATTTTTTCTATAATATGAGCCTTCACTATTTTTATATATTTAAGGTGCTTTTTTAAACTTCTTGTTTATATATGGGTAAGAAATATAACCCATTATACAGAATTGTTGAACCTTGAGATCTAATATTGACCTTAGTCAGTATTAACTTTTCAGATCAATAAATACTGATATTGACCTCAAAGAAAAGTCAATGTGTATGTCTTAGTTTGCAAAGTGTAACTGCAAAGAAATGTTACACATCTTATTCTTCATTATCTTCCTTTTAAAACTCCTACATTACCATCTAGATGATAGAACATCAGAACATTTGCATCCAAATTAAGAAAAGGATTATTATGGAATAATAGATGAAAAATATGTTTTCCACATTCTGAAAATAATATTAAGCATAGTATGGAATGGGTTTTTTCTAATAATAACTCTTGAGTTGAATTAATTTTTTTTTAAAAAGAATAACACAATGATTTAAAGGAGATGGAGGGAGATTTGTATTTTCAGACTTATAAGATTTGTTAAAGTAATCTTATAATAAAGTAGACTTGGCTCATCTGGTTGTGTTTCCTGTCTGGTCTACCTGGGAAGACTGAAAGTAATTTTACATCCTGTCCTTTATAGCCTGAGAACGTTTGGAGAAGTGGGGAATACCTTCTGAGCCTCTTTCTCCAGCCATTATGCCACTGGGGGCTGTGGCCTTTCTTACCAGACCATTCCCTAGGCAGCATTTCTTCCCCTCATCTCCAGGGTTATTTCCACATATCATTAAAGGAACAAAAATTAAAATCAATCCAGCAATCAATAAAAAATATGTAATAATTATTGTAAAATAAAGAAGTAAGGATCCCTTCAAATCAAGCTGAAATCTTGGTGATTGCATCAATGTAGTTTCTTGATAGCTATACGTTTACAAATGTATGCCACTGCTTTCTTCGAAAGTACCTTTTCAACTTCCCAATATAACCTCAGTAAGCAATTTCTCTTAAAAATAATCAGAAATCTATCTGCCATACTCTGTATACGAGTCAATATTATTCAGTCAATTTAGGCTGAATTATAGTAAAACTTTTTATGCAGGGCTGCCTAAAAGGTTTTACTATAATTCAACCTAAATTAAGAGAGAAAAGGGCATCAGATAGCTTTTCTGTTGCATTTTCGTTGTTTAGCACTAAAAGCTATTTATCTGAGAGTTTCAGCCTTTCTGAAATTTTTAAGGATGATGCAAGAACTCTGGGAGAAGTTTTTACTACCTCCTACAAATGCTTGAATTGTAGTTTGAGGCCGCCTTACAGTCTTCCCATACATCACTTCCATGGAATTAGATTGATGGTGAGCCCCTTTCAAAGTGACATTGTGTGATGACAGGTTCTCCAGGGAGTGGTACATTTCAAGAGACAAAAAATTGTATGGGCAGATGAAGCAAGAAGAAACAAATCAAGACTTAATGGTTAGTGCACAAAACAGAAAATTGACTTGAATATGCCCTGAACTTACTGTTATTGAGGAAAAAATGGGAACAGATATTTAAGTTATTATACGAAGTATATTTCTAAATGCTAATCAGGTAGCTAGTCAGCTAATAAAGGAAGTCCTTGACTTATAACCATTTATTTAACAATCATTCAAAGTTATAAAAGCACTAGAAAAAGTGATTTACAACCACTATTCACACTTACAGTTATAGCATATCAGCAGTTACTTGATCAAAATGTGATCAAAATCCAGCATCTATTTATGATATTTGTAGCACCCCAGGGTCATGTGATCACCACTGCAATCTTCCCAACTGGCTTCTGACAAAGTTAGTGGGGAAAATCTCCATTCTCACCCCACTCCAGGGGAAGGTTATTGCAGAATTCCCATTTCCTACTGATCAGCTGGGACTCGGGAGACAGATGGGGCAGGGCCAGTCAAAGGTGGTATTTACCGGTTCTCAGAACTAGTCAACAATTCCACTACCAGTTCTCCGAACTACTTAAAATTTCCGCTACCGGTTCTCCAGAACTGGTCAGAACCTGCTGAAACCCACCTCTGGGTATCACATGTTTTGGTGTTTAAGTTGTGAGCAAACCATTGAATGGATATTATGTTTCAAAGATTTGAAGTTGCTCTGGAATTTAATTAGTAGTGGATTTTTGTTAGGCTCATCTTTTTTTTTGAAGTGAGAAATACCTAGTGAATTAATTTTATCACAAGTGTGGGTAATAAAAATCTCTATGCAAAGTTTACTTAGCTAAATGGGTAGAGCCTTTTAGGTCATAGATTATAATATGCAATTTATACTGTCTTTCTTTTTCTGTATTAGGAGATTAGTGAAAATTAAACTGTGTAAATTAAGTTTATTGCAACATTATCTTCAGATGTACAGCTGAGCAATGAAGATTATACTGAGTGATAGCAGTTGACTGAATTTTGTATTAAAATAATAATGTGAAGCCGCCTTCTGACTGAAAAAATATGTCGTTAAATTGTGCTTTTATTTTTTCTAGTAACCAACTCAAGAGTTGGGAAGAGGGAATCAAGATAAATAGAATTTGTTTTCCAGTAGAAATCCGTATCATAATCTGGGCAACTCTGTTATCTTTAGAAAGAATTGGGATATAGCTAAATATAGAATTCACATATGAATTCTTGAGAAAGGACTATTTAAGGATCAAAACTGGCACCTACTTTCAATAACTTCAGAAATGTTTCATAGTTATAAGAGTAGGAATTGTAGGAATCACCTTTTTCATTTGATCTGTTTCCAGTTCTCAATCTTTGCTAACTTTCCCAAAGTAAATTCATAAGAGAAGGAAGCCATCTAGCTGGAACATTGGAAGCTATCTGTTGAGGCAAAGCAATGGTCTGTTTGACCACCTCATTTTAATTGTTGAGAAGTAATGGTTTGCAACCTTTCATGATTTTTCTTACTTCTGTCTAGGAAATCTGAATCTGGGATTGTTTGCATTTAATAAATTTGGAACCCTTATTTGTAAATCAAGGCTGTTAAGCAACTATATACTGATGCATTTTCTAACTACTTTGATGACGTCTTAAAGGGGTGACTTTAAGATTTGTGAGCAATTTTATGGGGTGAAACAAATCAGAAAAATAGTTGAATACTAATTAAAAGATCTAATGAGAAACGGAAAGAGGAATGTGCTAATCAACAGTTATTTATTTTCTATTATACTAGAAGTGATCCTGTTGCAAAGAAAGGATCAGAAACTAGAAATACTTGGGAAAAAGAGAAGCCAAAAATTCCAAAAGTTGCCCATAAAAAGTCTGTTCGGCATTTGTGCACCAGTCAGTGAGAACATCATTTGCATTTTTGCCAAACAATAGCAATGCAAATTACCAACTCAAACTCCACTGCAACTCAGAGTAACCCGAGCACTACCAAGCCCCCACCTAAACAGAACACACACCCAGCTATTCAGAGCACAGCCAACCCCCCATCCAATCACAGCACAGCCAAGCCTCCATCCAATCAGAACACACCTC